>PVHP010020506.1:0-30761 GCA_004024765.1 Zapus hudsonius | reverse complement strand
GAAAAAGGCAGAAATTATGAAGGCATATATAAAGACAAACTCGAAGAGAAGACAAGGAAGTTGAGCGTATAAGGATTTACAACCAGAGAAAGTAATGCTTTAGTATTGGCATTAGAATGGTTGCCGCTGGGCTACTTAGAGGGGGAGAGAGTGGTTTATTTGACAACAGAAATGCATGAAGTAAGCAGGAAACAGCATTAACTAGGAGGACAGATCAACTAACATGTGAGACATGAGGCCATATCTCAAACTGGTCAGTGCAAAGAGTGACCAATGATTCTCTAGAGAAATTGCTTGATGACTAAGGCATGCATGAAAGTCATGTGATCTGAGTCCAGATCCTGGCTGGGTTATTTTCTAGTGATGCAGATATGTGAACATTTCCTACACTCCTGGTGCCCAAGTATCCTCATCTGAAAAGAACTTGGGTATTAACAAACCAACCTGGATTGCTGGAAGTTTAAAGGAGGTAAGTAAGTAGAACTCTAGATTTATGCTTATGACATTGTGAGGAGAGCTCCCATTATTATTTTAAATAAAACTAACAGTAAACATTCCTTGAAAGATTTTAAACCATCTGTACATTAGCTAATTCTTATGCATTTGTTTTACTAATAATATTGATTTAAATTATTATCATTAATTATCTTTGTATATAATGTCCATTGGATGTAACCATTTGTTTACATGGCCCATGTCCTCTGCTACATTGTTAAGTCCTTGGGTTCACCAGAGAAGCTTTTATATTTCGGAATCCATCATAACCTAGCTGTGATTTCTCTGATGGACTAGAGAATGCCCTGAGTAAGGAAACTAATCTCTTGATCCATTTGGATGAGTAAAAGTATATTTTCTGGAGGAAAGGAATTTTTTTTTATTTTACCATGTTATTTTAAGATATATGTGTGAGAGCCAACCAAGTGTTTTGAGAGGAAACTGACATAAATTGCTGATGCCTCTTTCTCTCAAAGCAAATTTAAATGATTAATGGATCTACCAATACACAACAATGTAAATACTGAAACCAAAACAAATAGTAACCCACACAGATAAAGAAAGAAAGTTAGGTCTCAGAAGCATTTTAAAAAAAATTATTACTTTATTTTCAAGGAGAGTTAGAGACAGAGAGTGAGAGATTGAGAACAGTGATTTACCAATGTCTCTAGCAACTGCAAAAGAGCTGCAAATGCACACACCACTTTGTACATCTGCTTTAAATGGGTACTATGGGATAAATCCCATTCCCCTCAGATTTCCCTGCAGCTGTAAATTATCCTTTGAACCAGACTAGGTCAAGGTTGCCAATTCTGCTGAATCAGTGACCTCTTCTCAGACTTCAGTTCTGTGATTTCCTAGCAGCATTCCACTTAGATACTAAGAATCTGTGGCAACTGCTACCTGATTTATAAATCCACCTGCCCATCAATAATCTACTTGCACCCAATCGCATAGCTGGTTTCTCACATGTGCTAAGCAGAATTTTGGATTTTTTTCTTTCAGAATCTCTTCTTATCACAGCTCTCCCATTGGTCCAGGCCAAGATGATCTCTCCCCTCCAGTCTTGCAATGACCTTTTGAGCACTCTGCCCTGTGTTTGCTTGCTTAAGGGATCATCTCCACATTATGTGAACGCTTATACCACACATCTACTCTTCTGCCCAAACTCCTCCACTTACTTAGACAATCCAAGTAAAATCTAATCCACTCTAAGAACAATATGATCTAAACTTCACTTGTTTTCTGTCACTGTATCTACCACTCTTCCTTTAAGACAATGCTAAGGCCATAAAAGCTACTTTTCTAGATAAATGAATATTGTATTTGTGAGCTCATTTATACATTCCATGTCTATGACCTTTGTTGAACATACGTAGTGAATAATAATTCAAACGCATGTACCTCAGAAATCACATTTTAGATGAATTTTCATTTATTCAGATATTTTGGTTGTTCTTTTAAAGAAATCTTCATTTGTATTTTTTCAAAGCAAATATCCCCCCTCTTTTGGCTAGAATGAGAATGACAGAAAGTTTACAGAATTCTTTCTTGCAATTCATTGAAAAAATCATTTAACTTGGTAAAGCTTTAAATTTTTAATACATACACATTTTCATGTGCATGTGCGGATGCACTGTTTTCAATGTGCACATACTTGGAATTTCTCAAACTTTCAT
Organism: Zapus hudsonius; assembly: GCA_004024765.1. Lineage (NCBI taxonomy): Eukaryota > Metazoa > Chordata > Mammalia > Rodentia > Dipodidae > Zapus > Zapus hudsonius. The sequence goes on along the minus strand of PVHP010020506.1, from coordinate 28,587 downwards.
AGATGCTGATCATTTAAGTTAAATAAAATGTGAGAATGAGAATCTACATATCAATGTATAAATTTGTAAATATATGACTCTTCTGTGTGACTGAAAACGACCATGAGTCAAAAATTGAATGAGATTTCTCTCACAAGAAACCTTCATATTAAAGATAAATGCAAAGTGAGAAAACAGGTTAATTAATAATAACAATGAAGCACAGTTATGGTTCTAGCATTATTACAAACATTAGAGAAAAACACAGCAATCACTCCTTTCATTCTCAAGATATTTCCATAATATTGAAAATTAAACATACAAACCTCAAATTCTTCAATTAAGTTATTGCTGTCGCTGGACAGTGGATGCCCTCTGAACCTGAGGTTGATATATAATTGCCAATGTAGGTAGCACTATTGGGAGTTGGCCTTTCAAGGGATGACTAGGCCGTGAGGGCTCCACTTTAATGAGGAAGTATGACACTTTTAAAAAGGATTTGTGGCACTGGACTCTGCTTTTGCCTCAGCATCTTATGACATGGGGACCCAGTCTTTCTCCCGTCAATGGGATGAGAGGCTAAGGCTACTATTTTAGAAGTGGAGAGTAGGCACTAAGTCATCAACACTTTAACATTTTTGTGCTTTGATGATATATATAATTTCTAGCTTCCTGAATAGAAAGAAATACATTTTTTCTTCATCATTACTCAGTACCAGGTTATCTGTTTTAAAACCCCAAAACAGATTATGAAAAGCATGTTTCATGTTCTTTAAATGCTGATGTTTTAGTCCACAATAGGCACTGAAATTATTCATCTCACCAGTTCCAAAAGTTTTAACATTATTTTGTCGCATATTTCTAATCTGTTCTGTGAATTTACCATTATAGAATTATTTTAAAACATAAAATTATTGATGTAAATTTAATTTTATCATGAACATAATATATACAGAAAAGATTGGGTTAGGAGTATGGAAATGCAGGGATTAGTCAAATCATGTTTATAACTGCAAATCTCTTCTCTAAACTTGAAGTTTTCCTGGTCTTCTGTTTTTTCTTTCTTTTGATTTGGTTGTTTTTATTGAGAAACAAACATTTTAAACTTCATGGATCCTGATTTCTTTGTAAACTCAAAGTGTTAATATTGTATAATTATGTCATGGAAAATGATGGTTTTTCATTCTGAATTTCCTTTAAATTGCATTCCCATAAAAGTAATCTGTAGTTTCTGATTTTAAAAAATTCTCTTAAAACCGTATTTAAATACTTGTTTATCCATGTTACTGCTGCACACTAGCTAGGAAACGTAACCAACATAAATATCCATCAAGATATGAATGAATAAATTAAATATGACTCATATCCACAATGGAATTTTATTCAGCCATAGCGAAAAATGAGATAATGACATTTGTGTGAAATTGGTAGTTATATCTTAAGCTAAGTAACGCAGACTCACAGACGTAAATAACCACATGTTTTCTTTCATATGTGGATCCTAGATTTGAGTTTTTACCTTTGAGTGGGTAGTGCTATACTTCAGGAAACTAGAAAGTGAACTAGGAAAAGGCAAAAAGAGATCTTAAGAAGGGTAGGAATGGAAGGACATAGGAATACATACAGAGCTTAAGAATTGAGCTTATAGAAGTCTGAGGAGGATAAAAGACACAGTCAAAATCACCTTTATTAGTAGAAGATCAAATACTAAATGTCAAAATATGAAACTCAGGTTGGAGCTTGGAAGTCCACAACACTAATTAAGTGGAAGAAACCTTATGTGGAAGTCATATTAACAGCAGTAATTTGATATTTCCCCCATGAAATAATGTGCCATGATTCCATAACTTTATTTCTCTTCTTTCTCATCTGCTCTTCCTTCCTAATACCATGTTTGTAAATGTCCAACTCTTCTCATTCACCTCAGGCACGAAGGTGGAGCTTACCCCCCTTTCTAAAACGTTGCACTGTCAGCATTTTTCTGGACATTACAGAAGGCCAGTTTTATGTTAGAAAGGTCTTTAGATGCTATTGTCTTTCTTCCTATGACTTGATTGCTATTGTCTTGTGCTAGGATTTCATTATCTCTATGTACATTGAAGTAGCCTCATAAGCACTTTTCCGCCCTTAAGCTAACCTACACAATTACTAGAAATGATATTATCCAAATCAACTTCCATAGAATATTTATGATCGTGTAAATCCTTTTTATAGATCCACTATGCTTTAAAACCACAGATCTTGTCTCACCTGCTACTTCCTCAACTTCATGGGGTTTGTATTTCAGAAATGATTGCTTGTGACTGGTTCATTGATATTCTGGTCTCTGTGGTGTTATACCTTTCCTTATCTCTATACTGCCAAATGAGTCTGTCCACTCCATTCACCCTCTCTGATGATCTGACATGTCTTCTCTGGAACCTGCACTAATACAAGGCCCATTAACAAACTAACTCTTTAATTTTACTGCAGTTAGTATAACATCTACCATTGTTTTCATGACTGTGAATTTTTGCTCAGTTATGTCTTTGTACACCTCTTGTCTGACAAAGCAGCTAGTCTAATGTTACATTTTTCTTTTTATTAATACATAGTTATCCATAGATTACATGGTCACCATAAGTTTTCCTACCAAAAGCCTCCCCATGCTATTTTTCCTGGGAAAACAAACTATTAAATTATACACATGTAATTCTACTTGACTAAAGTTTAGATGACAATAATTATAACTGTCATAAAACCCCATGTTCTTTCATTTCCTCTACAATGCTGCCTTCTAAGTCTTATCTTCTACTTTGACAAAAGGCTTTCAAGTCTTATTGCAGAGTTTATTTTGTGTCTTCCATGCAAATCTTAGGTGGATATCGATCTGCTATCTTCAGATCCTAAAGTGGTGGGGAAAGTGCCTTAAGACGCTTATGGAAATTTGGGGTAGAAAGAGCTTTGCCAAATATCCCATTACATAATCCTGAATGGTAATGAACATTTAAATTATTATTTTTAAAAATTTGGCTTCTGTCCAAAAGCAATGTTATTGTTTCATTTCCCTTCAAAGCTTCTCTGTTAACTCTACATAATGGTTGTGTGAAAAACACACCCTCAGGTCAGGATTTTTAGTTGAATGACTAGTTTAAAGACTAATGATAAAAATGTAATTTAATTTCTTTCAAATCTCATCATACATTTCATTAAACTTCTGACCTATTCGTTGAAATCTTCCTAAATGTAACTTTGGCTTTTTAACTGATGATTCATTGTGGGAATGTCTTTTGCATAATGAGTTTCTTTTTTCATCTTTTTTTACTTCTTTTAAGCAAAGTAAAATTTACAGTTTACCCATGATTACTTACCAAAATTTAAGAGGCTGTGCCTCAAAATACAATTATTCAAGGATTATGATCATAAAATAACTTTCCAACACAGGTGTTAAAAAACAGAACAAATACACAGGCTTTGACAAATTCTTTAAGTGGAAACAAAATATTTCCCTTGACTTACAAAAATTTGCAATACATAAACTATAAACAGAAAATAATATGATTTTTTACTGCTGATAAAACCCTGTGTGTTAAACTTTTTTATGGGGCATTTTTAAATTTTTGAATTTGTATGAGATCCATCATATTGTACAAAATATTCACTTTCTGTATTTTCTGCTTATTGTTAGAAGGATGTTTAGTAATATTAGAGGTCCATGGCATTATTTAGGAATGATAAAATACTACATTTTCTGGCTTGGGGACACATACCTTTAATCTCAGCACTTTGGAGTCAAATGTAGAAGGATCACCTTGAGTTAGAGGCCACCTGAGACTACATAGTGTATTTCAGGTCAGCATGGGCTAAAGTGAGACTTTACCTCAAAAAAAAGGAAGAAAGAGAGAGAGAGGGAGAGAGAGAGAAAGAGAGAGAAGAGAAAGAAGGAAAGAAAGAAGAAAGAAAGAGAAAAAGGAAGAAAGAAAAACAAAACTACATGTATATATAATATGAAGATAGAAAAAAAAAACATATAACTCAAGGCCTGAAAGTGCAGGAAGACCTGAATTCAATCAATCAACCAACAATCTATTTATCTATAATCAATCAATCAATAAATATATTAACAAAATAAAAATATGAGGCCTAATGGTAAGCAGTTATAATCCTAGAACATGGAAGATAGCGATCAGGCAGATCCCTAGAGTTTATTGGCAAGCAAATCTAGCCCAATAGGAAATTCCAGGCTAATGAGAGACCCCTGTCTCCAAAAGAGGTGATGATGTACCTAAGAATGACAGCCTCTACATGCATGCATACCTGCTGCACATATGTATGTGTCTATATACATATGAAGTTTTATGCAAACACACATGTAAAATTTAAGCTAATATTTTAAAATAATATTGCCTGAATTTCTATTGTTTTTTCGAAGAAAAAGAAAATGGATTTTTTTCTATTTAAAGAATTGCTTTGGAATATCACAATTTGGTAATGCTGTACTTTGTTTCATAGGTGAATTAATAGAGAAATAGTATATTCTATCTCTTTTAGATACCAAGAATATAACCTAAAAATTATATATATTACTTTGAGTGATTTCTACAAGTCATTTTGAGTCAGTTTTTCCTCCAAAATAAATTTAATGTAGTCAGAAAAGTTATGAAAGATGAAATCATTATGAGTGACAGTTGATAGAACTGGCAATGATATGATACTTACAGATGCTTTCATATTTTGTTTTAAAAACCTGGAAAGGGGTCATGGAAATTGAATAACATACTAATCAAAAATGTTATTACACATATCAGGGGAGGCAGCCACCTAACATATTCAAACATTCCTATAGTTTAATATGAAAGGCATCTTATGGAATAATTCTGAATTCTCTTCCTTCTAATTTTTAAAATCAAGTAGCTCTATTCTTTAGAGTTCAGTACTCTCAATAAAAATGATCAGAAAAGAGGCCATCCTCAATTAATCCTTAGGCTGCCATTGTAACCTGTCCCCCATAGATCCTGTTGCATGAATACACAGTGACACACCACCCTCACTAAATCCCATAATTTACATACACACCATTCACACATGGTGGTCTACAGTCTATGAGCTTCACAAAAATATGACATACATTACTGATGTGATGTTACTTTTAATGCTAAAAGTCCTCTTTTCTGCCTGTTTCTCTTTCTCACCCTCCTGTGATGCTTAAGCAGTAGTCAGTCTGTCAGGATTTAGCATCACCATGGAAACAAATCTCTGGGAATGTATGAGAGGACTTTTCTAGAGTAGGTTAATGGGGTGGGAGGGCCATTCCATGGGTTTAGGTTCCTGGCTGAGCTGCAGCCTTCCTCCTTCTCAGTTTCCTCACTATGGACAGAATATATTTAGCTGCCTCCAGAACCTTCCCCAAGCTGTACCAGCAAACATCAAACTAAAATAAACCCTTCATTCCTTAAATTCTTTATTATCAGGTATATTTTAGCCACAGAAACAAGAAATGAATGGATCTCCTAACCGCCAAGATCCCCAAATGATAAAAATAGGTTTACATTTTTCAGGGATGAGATAGAATGGAATTCATATATTATGTAGCCTTCACAAATTGGTTTATTTTGCTTACTGAAATATATGTAAATTTTCTAAATACTTTTGTTGGCTGCAGAGATTTGACTACAGTGCTTAATATACCAAGTTTGTCATTCATTTACTACAGGCCTTCGTGGTTGCTTCCAAGTTGTGACAATTATGACTAAAACTGCTGAAAACATCCATGTGCAGGTTTTTATATTGACATCAGTTTTCAGTTCATTTGTTAGAAACCAGGGAATATGACTGCCAGATAAGATAGCAACAGTGTGTTTAGATTTGTAAGAAACTGCTAAACAGTGTTCCAGTGTGGATATATCATTGTACCTTCCATCAGCAATGAATCAGAGATCCTAAATGTTACCTTAAGGCCAAAATTTGAGGTGCAACTGTTCTTGATTTTAGCCATTATACTAGATGTGAAATAGTATCTAGTTTTATCTGCTATTTTCTAATTACATTGAACAACTTTTATATGCTTTCTTTCCATCTATACATCGCCTCTGGTGAGATTTCCATTTATATTGTTTCCCCAAATTTTAATCAGACTGTTTGTTTTCTTGTTATTGACTGTAGAGTACTTCTATTTTTGGTAACAGTCCTTATTCAGATGTGTCCTTTACAAATATTTTCTTGCAGTATATAGTGTTTTTTTATAGTTTCTTCTGCAGAGTGACAATTTTTATTTATTCATTTTTAAAGTACTTTTATATTTATTTACAAGGAGAGAAGAGGGGAGAGAAATGAAGAGAGAGAATGGGCACACCAGGGCCTCTAGTCACTGCAAAGGAACTCCAGACTCATGCACCACCTTATGCTTCTGGCTTTACTGGGTACTAGGGAATCAAACCAGGCAAGTCAGGCTTTACAGGCAAGCACCTTAAACACTTAGCAGTCTCTCAGCCAAATTTTTATTATTTTTTAAATTTTTTAAAAGTATTTTATTTCTTTGAAGCAGAGAGAGAGAGAGAGAGAGAGAGAGAGACAGAGACAGAGACAGAGAAGAAAGACAGAGAGACAGGGAGAAAGGGTGTAAAGGGGTCTCGGAACTGCAAACAAAATCCAGATGCTTGCTCCTCTTTGTGCATCTGGCTTCCCATTAAGATATCCACAAATGCATTCAAACTCTGGCCCTTAGGCTTTGCAGGCAAGCACCTTAACCACTAAACCATCTCTACAGTTCCCATTTTTATGAAGTACAGATTATCCTCTTTTTTTTTCTTTTCATGAACATACAATTCGGATTGCTTCTAAAAATTCATTATTCTATTAAAGGTGTTAGGTTTGGTTTTATGTTTCTCTGGGAGGTTTATAGTTTTTTGTTGCATTTATTCCTATAATCAATTTAGAGTTTATTTAAAATGCAAAGACCGTGTTTAGATTCTTTTCTTATATTTGCTTGTAGATGTCCACTTGTTACAGTGACCTTCGTGATAAAGACAATTTTATCTCTGTGTTGGCATTGCTTTCCTTGATGTGAAACAGCTAACTTCATTTATGATGACTTCTCTCTGAGATTGCTACTTTTGTCTCTTGACCTATGCGTCTAGATTTGTCATTTCATTTTTTCACTACTCTAAATTATCTAAAGCTTAATTTGGGTAATGATAATCATTAGAGGGTGAGTCCCTCTATACTGTATTGGGGCTCCATGTCCTTTACTCTTTCAATTAATCATTTGAATATGGTGTGGGTATCTTATAAAATAACAAAGATTTTGATGGCATTGTATTTACTTTATAAATCAAGTTGGACAGAAATGATATCATGATAATACTAACTTTTCATATCTAAAGATATTATATCTTCAGTTTTTTTTGTTCTACTATGGTATCTTTGTAGAAATTTATGTTACTTTCCTCACATTCATATTTCATTATCATTAAATGTCTAATGTTTATGTGCATAACACACTAATCATCACACACTTTTGGTGCTTATGTATGTAGTGATATGTTTTTAACTTTTATTTTCATCATACATTTTTTGTTTAAATCCATTTTAATCATGTTGAAAGATGACAAATGAAGACTGCGGGAGTTGACTTTAAATTCTGCAAGAAATCATGATAGTTGCAATGAGAAAGGATATGCATTTATTCAAATGTTTACTTTTTTGTATCCAATCAGATTGCCTCTATTCCAAAATGATGTAATAAAACTATCAATGATTACTTTTTATTTACATAATCAAATGTCACACTGGTATGCTATTTATTTACAGGCAAATAACACTGACCTCTGCTATTTAAAAAATGCAGCTCTGAAATGCTAAAGAACATACACATATCACTTTTAGTAATATTCCCGAGTTGTAATAATGTTCAGCATTATTACTGAACATACTATTAATACTTCTCTCTGATTTGCTATACTTTTACCAATTAAGGTAACCAAATATGTAATCATCAAAATACCATATATTAATTAGATCATTTTGGGCATAATAAAATAATGTAAAACTTGACAAAAATAAAATAATGCTTGTCTAACAAAATTCTGCTTGACAAAAGTGTACTAGTCAATTCATCAATCATATCTCCACTGTATATGTGGAAAGACCCAGAGAAGAGTGGAAAGGAAAGTAACCCTTCTCACAAGACTTGTTATGGTTCCATTTCCCTCAGGCATTACATAGAGTCATTGTAAGAAGAACCAGCATTTATGTACCTCTTTTTCCTCAGCTTAAAGTAAACAAATATATTTCACAACATTATCTCCATGATATTCCCAGGTCTTACGACTTAAGACTTAACATTTATTGGCTCTCCTCTTCAAGAAAAATATGGGAAAAGGACTATCTGAGAACTGGAGCGATAGCTTTGTTCCTCATTGTGAAACCTGACATCTTTTATCATGACACATTTACCAGTGTTCCCATTCATGATAGGCTGCTGCTGAGCTTTTGATCTTTATCCATGGTAACTTCTCTCTCTCTCTCTCTCTCTCTCTCTCTCTCTCTCTCTCTCTCTCTCTCTGTGTGTGTGTGTGTCTGTCTGTCTGTCTGTGTCTCTCTGTGTCTCTGTCTCTCTCTGTCTGTCTATCTGTCTGTCTCTTTCCATATATCTTAAAACTATATGAGATCCTCCCTCGGAATTTGATATTGTGTGTACTCATTGAGTTTGCCACCCAAGTTCAGCCTCAGTAAATCTTGTATATTCATGATTCAGGAAGGTTTTGAAAGCTTTTTCCATTCCCTTGTTGCAATTTCCAAAAAGCACATTCTGCATTTTCATTAGCACTTTTCATAGTTAACATTTTTTGTTATTTTTTTACCCTACTAAACTAAAACCTAAAGGCAATGACTAGGTCTCTCTTTTCCTCTTTTTCTTCCCCTCCTCCTCCTTCTTTTTTCTTTTTTTATATGTACCAAATTCACTTCACAATTCTTGGCATACACTCAACAAACCTTTTGAAACTGACATTTTTAATATTGTATTGCCATTCATTCTAATTCTGGGGGTGTAGAAAAAAAAAACTTTTATTCTTACAGCAAGTTGGGATAAACAAAGTTATATTTGATATTTCAGAAGCAGTAGCTTTCTGAAGAAACATCCTGTACTAAATGGAAAATGAAGTAAAATGCACTTCTAAGCAAACAGAGAACAGAATGAAAAGAACAAAAATTAGTGAACTATAAAACATGTCATGAGTCATTATTAGATGCTTTCTTTTTATTCTTGGGTGTAGAATGACACAATATCATGAAAACCCAATGAAACATTGTATAGGATTATTGTTCAAAGACCTTAGAAAGTACTTTTTCACAGTACATGATGTCAGCAAGTGATATGAAAATGATATGAAAATAGGAAATAGCACCACAGATATAAGAATGGGAAAACCGAAACTCAACTGATCTGTGCTAACTGACCATCAGCAGGCTGCTATTAAACCTGGAGAAAGTTCTGAAATTTATCTCAGAACTCTCAGAAAGGAAATATTACAGTTATTTCAGCTTACAATAATAAATAATGAGCATTTTGTTCTTGGACAATATATAGATATTGTAATATATAATTCATAAAATCAAATGAAACAACGTTAAAACTGAAAGGGAAAGCAGGGGCTATAAAGCAAATTTCCTTAGTGTTACAGGTGAGAAACTGCGCTTACAGCCAGTATTTTGTCAGCGGTATACACAGATTTCCTCAGAGGATAATAGGTAATTTTGCAAATTAATTTGGACTCTGTAACGTGCCTCCCTGCCTGCCCAGCTGCTGGTGCTTGTCCTGCATCTCTGTGTCAGCATTGAAATGGAGCTTCTTCAGCCTTCCAGCAGCTGAAGACCAGCAGCTCCCCAGGAAGCCTTTAGGCCTTCAGGGCTGGTTTAATACTGCCACATGGACTGAGCAGTGACCAGTTCCTTGACTCTTGGGTTTGCAGACAGCTATTGTGAGAATGCCCGTGACCTAATCCAATAGCCCCACTTTTTATTGACTACAGTTCATTCTGTTGATTCTGTTACTCTAGAGAACCCTGACTAAAACAAAAATTACCAAAACATCATGCAGGCATGGACTTCAGAAGACTTTTCTCTCCTAACACTGAAATTCACATTACGTAGAAGACACATAAGAGACTGTTAGAAAAATATTCGTAAGATTGAAGGAATAACATTTTCAAACAAACTTTTGTTTACTGTTCATATTTCATTAAAGTTTTATTTTTGCTTTCATTACAGAAGTAAAAGAACCCAGGTGAATACGAGGTTATCCATGGTCCCCTACCACAAAGACTGATCCAGAAGGCCCACAGAGGAGGATATCCAGCTGACTGGGGATGGGGAAGGGGGGCAATGAGGAATTGGGGATAACAACTCATTGTTAGCCCACTAAACAATGTAATTTATTATGGACAATAAAAAATAAATAAATTGACAACATAAAAGTTAACTTTTAATAATGTAGTATTTCATTTATAAGTATTTTAATTTTACATTAATCTTGTATATTCTTTTGTACAACACATTTGAATATTTATTGGAACATCTATTTAAAAGTTTGGTAAATATTGTGATAGACAGTTAAGGATATGATTAAATGGACTAAAGACAAATATACAATTAATTAACTATTTTGTCAGATATCATTAATTGTCCACTATCAAAATACTAGATGAAAATTAATTTTGATAATACATTTAAATAGAAATATTGAGACTAATGGCCAGGTGACATGGTATACACCTTTAATTCCAGCACTCAGGAGGAAGGGGAAGGAGGATTGGTTTGAGTTTGAAGCCAGTTTGAGACTACATAGTGAATTCCAGGTCAGCCTGGGCTAAAGTGAGACCATACCGCAAAAAAAAAAAAAAAAAAAAAAAAAAAAAAAAAAAAAAAAAAAAAAAAAAAAAAAAAAAAAAAAAAAAAAAAAAAAAAAAAAAAAAAAAAAAAAAAAAAAAAAAAAAAAAAAAAAAAAGGAAAGAAAAAGAAATATTGAGACTACACAGGATCAGACTTCTTTATAAAACATAAATAAAAAGTTGAGTATCTGTTTCACCCCCTCAGAGGCTGAGGGAACATTATAGAAGAAAGAGAGAAGGAATACAAGTGTCAGACAAATACTGAGTGCTCTGAAATATGGTATGTGGATATGTTAAGGTCCTGGCCTTTATCACCTCATAGCAACTGTTATGATTTGAACAATTCCTACATAATATCTGGCCCATCAAGATTCCAATATGAATGGTGGAGGAAAGGCCAAGTAAAAACAGACATCAAAATAAAAAGTGACCCGTTCAAAGGAAGAAGAAGGGTTTCATTAGAAATGCTTTGTGCTGGATTCAGCAAACATCCAATGCCCTTCGGGGAGGACTGGTCGGATTAGTAAAGGTGGAGGAGAAACCGGTATGTGAGAAAGAGAAGAGTTGCCTCTCTGGGACTTTGGGGTATTCCCAGCCTCAGGAGGAGAATGAGAAGCTGTAGAACTATCCACCAGGACAGTGTTCCTTAGACATAAGTGGAACTTCTTAGGAACCAAGTGTGGCTCTGCATATAATTCTCCTCAGATGTGATACCCAGTGGACCAGAGACCCTGGGAGCATCAGTGCTCTGCCCCTGGGGCACTGTGAACAGTAGCAGTAAGGATGTGGCTCTGTCTTCAGGAGCTCTGAGGAAAGCAGGTGATTATGAGCAGAGGGTAATTGAAGGGTTGGCACAGCTAGGCAGAGAATTATATTCAGTATCAGTGCTTACTTAAGAAAAAAAACCTGAAACCTCCACATGCAAGAAGATCTGACAGTTTTCTCAACCTTGGCAACAATCCTATAGTCAAAAAGTCATAAAAATGAAGTTACTAAATTTAAAAAAATATTTTTTTCTGAAAATAGAAATGGTCAAGGGAGGGTGGCCAGAGAATATAGGAATAGATCTTTCTCAAAATATGTTATAGACATGCATAAGAATTGTCAGTTAAAAGTTATAAACCAGATGAATGGTACAGGAAGGAAAACTAACAACACATGGGGAAAAGATAGGAGATTTCTACTTTTCAATAAGACTCAGTTCCTGTGAAGGGCATGGTAGGCACTTTCAAGACATGCTGCACAGGGATTCACGAGCAAATAGTTGATTTAATGAACTTTTACTTTGAATGACCTTGTCTCAAGTGAATAGGGTTTCACTCCATAGTGAAAACAGTGAGTTCTATGATCATACTTTATTTGTTGCTTAGGTATAAATTATTCCAGTCATAGTTTCTACTGCGAGGTTGAAACTCAGGCAACACCCTGGACCCCTCCCCAAACCAGCATCAAGGAAATTTTCAACACCGAAACCAAAGCCTGCCAGTAAACAGGAGATAAAGCCCCTCCACCTGCTGTGCCTGTGTCTGGAGGAAAAGCACATCCCTCCCCCATTCCAGGTCACCTGGGCCCTTCCCCCAGCCTGTCACTCCCTAAAATCCTCTTCCCAACCCAGACTCAGTATCAACAAAGATCAAAGATAAAGACTTCCTCTCCTAAACAAGAAACAACACCTGGCCTGAGAGACTGTCCTTCCGAGAGACTGTCCTTCCGACCCCCTCCTGATCCTGAGAGCACGTGACCCCCTGAGCCCTGCACCCAACCTCATTTGACCAACAAGACCCTAACCTGAACGTTTTTCCCTTTAAAAACCCCTGATCTAAACCTGCCTCGCGCGCCTTTTCGCCACCCTTGGTGAAAGTGCCCAGCAGCTCGCTTTTCCTCCTATTAAAACCTTTCCTTTCAGAGTGGTCTCTCGTGGTCATTTCCATTCTAACACTACTATATTTTTCACACTTGTGTCTGAACTAAATTTAAGCCAATTTAAGATGGCATAGCAGTTAAGGCACTTGCCTCCAACACCCAAGGACTAAGTTTGATTCCCCAGTACCCACTTAAAGCCAGATGCACAAAAGGGATGCCTGTGCCTGAGTTTGTTTTTAGTGACTAGGTGCCCTGGCATGCTCATTCTTACTCTGTGGATGTCTCTGTTTGTATCTCGCTAGTTGCATATAAATAAATAAAAATATATTTTAAAAAATTCATAGTATAACTGCTTCACAATACAAAAATTTCTGAGAATTTATTAATATTTTCTATTTAAATTATTTTAAAAATAAACTTTTTGTCTTTTTGTTGTTATAAATCGTCAAAGTATTTTGCTCATAACCTTTTTTGATAATTTTCCTAAGTAAACAATATTCATAAAGTAATGCAGCTTACACTAGGGTTGAGATTGTAAAACTAATGGCACCTATTCAAATGGAAATTTGTTACAGCTTCTCTTATGTATGAAAAGCAATAAACTGCTCATATTTAAATGTATAATTTTATGAATTTTCACATATTTATGCACTGGTGTAACTAGAAACAAAGATAAATATGTTAACAGAAGATGTTTCCAGGATGATGGTGATTAATTCCTCCTTAATCTCATAGAATAAATATTCTCCTTTTAGAAATGAGAGAACTAACTTTATTTTTTTTTCTTATTTGTTATTAATTTCTGGAATTTTGTAGAAATCAATGGATACAGCATGATACAGTATGTCGTCTTTATTTGGGGGCAGTTTAAATCAGTATGCAGAAGTCCATTATCATTCATTTTTATAGTGTTCATCTTCTATGAATAAGTCCTATATTCTGTTGATAAATGCTATTTTGTTCATCTGTAAAGGAATATTTAGATGATTCTCAGTTTGGGGTGAAGTTGCAACTCCATGCTATACATTGAATATTGTATATCATGCTATATATTGAATCTTTCAATAAACATTTAATATCATTTACCTTGGGAAATTGTCTAGGAGTGGCAGGACTGAATTATATGTTATTCATCTGTCTCACTTTAAAAAAAGGCAGCCTGAGGATATAGCTGAATGGTGTGTTAGGGTTCAAAGTTGAACTTTCATCCCACTCTTCACCTGCCTTGCTGGCATGGTGGTAATCTTCAGCAAGACATATGTTTCCTTGATCATGTATATACTATCTACATATATTCTCTGCAGTTCTGTCCTGTTAAAAAGGGTAACATGTTGGCCATATTTTTTCTTGTCTTCCCAGCAATCAGGAAGACAACCCTGACTCTCAACTTTTTCCTATCTTCTTCCTGGCCAAGTTCTGGTGATGGTTTTTTTCTGGCTTCCTGTAGTGTCCTCACAGGGCAAGGGCAAGGGAGTGTAAGAACACTTTTGTTGCTTTTTTTTTCTAGGTGAGGGCTCTGATATCTTCTTGAGATCTGACTCCCATGAACTCATCTACAAAGTCCTCATATCCAAGTAACAACACATTGAGGACTGAGACTCCAATATAGGTTTCCGTAGGTTAGGGGCTACATGTATTCAATTCATGACATATTACAAATACATATTTGTATATTGTGTGATGTTAGGTATAAGTTTATTTGAGGGAAGGAAAAAAATACACACACACACACACACACACACACACACACATATATATATATATATATATTCCAGTTCTTTCAATACTATTAAAAAGCATATTTCCCCATTGAATTATATATATACATATATATGCATATATTATAGACCCACATATGATTTTAATGATAACTAGTTTATTTTCTCATGACCATAATTATGTAAGAAAGAAAAGCATTGCTATTTTCAAAACATCAGTTGTATAATTAGAGGACAAATTCAATAATGTGAGTTATTTCATACATAAATACATTAGGAATTAACTCAAATATAAGTTATTTTTCAAAGACTGTGTACTTTGAATAGTATGATATATATAGTATTATTTATATACCACACACTTTAAAAATAAAGGAGCCAGGGCTGGGTGGTTAACCCCTTTAACCCCAGCACATGAGAGGCAGAGGTAGAAAGAGCACTGTGAATTTGCAGACACTCTGAGTAAATTCCAGTTCAGTTTCGACGAGAGAGACCCTAACTAAAAAAAATAATAATAATTAAAAAAAAAACTAAATAAAATTTAAAAATTAACAGGAATAATAAAGGAAATGTTGAAGTATAATAATATAAATTGTTCATATAAATTGTTCTTTCGTGGTAGCTGAATGAATTGAAGAAATAATGTGAGTGTTAATGAGAGTTCATTTAGTAACATCTTCAGTTAAGGACAGAAATGGGAGTAAAATTATCAAATTATCTTAATACAAATTCATAGCTTAACATAAATAGAAGGTCAAGTGTCACTATAGCCTTCAGGAATGGCCAAATTTAGGACTTTAAATCATGTCTACAATACTGTGTTTTTCTTTATTTTTTTTTTCTATTGTGGCTTCTGCCTTGTCTGTGTTATTGACATAAAATAACAAAAGGTGGAATTCTGTAGCAACCAGCTAAGTGATGCTTACACTTTACAACCTCAGAAAGACACAGCCTTTCACCAAGACTCCATATTAATTGCCCCAGATCTGGATCTGATAATCACATCAAAGAGAATCTTGATTAGCTCATCCTAAACCTATAAAGCCATGAATAATAGGAAGAGATAAGGGTCAGCAAAGCAGAGAATAGTTCAGTCACTAGAATAAAGGGAAAGATTTCTGGCAAGCAAAGTAAAAGCAGATATAAGCAAAAAGTGAGAAAGAAACACAACCTCCCCATCAACACTCATTCATTAAATGTCAGGATAACATGTCTTTGTTTGATTCCAAAAAAGATCTTTTAAGATTTGTTCAACCATGCTAAGAAATGCAGAGAATTGAAAAGAATAGCTGACATCAGATGGCAATGTTCAACAAGTGCCAACATCAGCATCTCCAAACCTCAAGATGTGACCTGTGAAAATAACACACACCTCCTTGATGAAGGCATTATTTGTTGGATTTCCTGGAATTTTCATTCATTGGCTTCTCAATTATTACGATGGTTTATTAAATATACAATGAACATGATAGATTGCATAATTACTAGTTACATATAGGGGAAATGACATTTTTTATTTTATTAGTAATGATTACATTAAAATGAAAATGTAAACATCTGTTAATATAGGATTTTTTGGCATATTTGAGAAGAAAAGAGGTTTTTCCTTGGTTGGGTTATAATTAAGGAGTTAGGATGCTGGACATTGTCAACAATGCAAACCTTCCACAGAGTCAGTAATAAAATTCACAGATCATAGAGAGTGAAGTTTGTTCAGACATTCTTTCTTTGTTTCTTTCTTTCTTCCTTTCTTTCTTTTTTTATGGAGCTAAGAGAAGGGAAGAATGCAGAATTCCTGCAGTGAGGCAGGAAATGGTTCCTAGAAGCCCAGCTATAGAACTTGATTGGGTTCTTTAAGAGGAATTTAAGGGACAGGGGCTGATCTGATCTGTTTTGTTTTCACAACAGGTACACAGGCACTATCAGGTTTCAAAGAAAGGGAAAAATGTGTTTATATTCCTAGGAAAATAACTGTCCTTTTTGGAAGAATGTGATCTTCCAGGAAAGAAAAAGACTAGGAAGAAAATGATTACCCCATAGGATATAGAGCATTTCTCTTTAAAGGATAAAAGACATTTGTTGTCTTTAGTCACTTTTAGCTAACTTTCAGGGGATTTGTTACCCCTCAACCAACTCACTATTAAACTATTAAAATTTCTAAGTAGAACAGGACTGGTAGTATACACCTTTATCCTAGCACTTGGGAGGCTGTGGTAAGAGGATTGCCATGAGTTGAGAGCCAGACTGGTCAGAGTGAATTCCAGATCTTCCTGGGCTAGTGTAAGACCCCACCTCAAAAAGACCAAAAGCTAGTGTGAAAAAAAATGTGATTTTTTTGAATGATGAAAATTAAATTTAAGGGTGTAAAGTAAAATCTGTTCTCATGTTTTTCTCTACTATGATGGAGCTTATCCTCAACACTTTGAACCAAAATAGATAACTATGCTCTCAGGAGCTGCTTGGGGTCAGGTGTTTTGTGTCAACAACAAAATGTAACTGCAACAGAAAAATGGTACGCACGGAGTGGGCTTATTACTGCTGGAAGCCCATTTGTACATTTTGGGTTGTTTGAAAATGATTTGTTGGAGGAATGTGGAAGAATTTGAAACCATAGTGCAAGAGATACCTCACAGTTCTCTAAGTAGTTTGTAGTCAGGGTTAAGAGACCTAAATGCAATAGTAATTGTGAGCAATGAGGTTTAGCTTATGAGGGGAAGCAAGAGCTTTGTCTAGACTGGGCTAGAGGAAGGGTTGCATTGTTCAGAAATGGATGAGTATGTTCATATTTATATGGAGCAAAAAGAAATTCAAATTGCAGCCAGGATAAAGCACCTGTTCAGCAGTAATTGAGAGAATAGCACCATTGTAATTGGGACAGCTTTCTGAAATGGGATTATAGGAAGAATTCTTACTCTTTTGAAAATTGGGGGCCTGAATGCTGAGGGGGTTTATTTAGTGAGCTTTATTTCTTTAATATCTTTATTATTAATAAGTATATACAGTATATGAGCAAATCTTGTGAATGTGTCCCTGTTTCCCTCCTCTCTGTCCCCCACCCACTGGGGTACTTCCTCTTGTGCATCAGCTTTCTTATTGCTGCGCAAAAAAGAACTTGACAAAAAGCAGCTTGTGCAGGAATGTGTTTTGATTTACAGACTCGAGCACAAACTCCATGATGGCAGGGAAAACGATGACAATAAGCAGTGGGTGGACATCATCTCTGCCACATCACTGAAAAGAGCAGCAGGAAGGTGTGCCAAAAACTCCCAGTGGGAAGCTACCTAAAACCCTCATAAACCTGCCCCAAACAACATAGCTCCAACAAGTTCTAATAATCAAACTTCTATCAGCTGGGGATCAAGAATTTAGAACCCATTCATTTGTGGGGAATACCTGAATTAAAACATTCTAATCTACCCCTGGTCCCAACAAACTAATATTCATGCATGGTGTAAACTGCAATGCACTCAGCTCAACTCCAAAACTCCCTACAACTTTCTTTTTCTTTCAACTGAGCCATAATACAAAAAAAAAAAAAAAACAAATAACCATAAAGGGACAGAAAATTCACACTGCAAAAGATAGCACTGGGCATAGCAAAACAGATTGAATCAATACTAGATTTAAAACAAGCAGAGACACATCAAACTCTAACCCCAAATCCCATAATAACCAGTAATGGGTCTCTTGAAGTTTCGATTCTGCCTCTAGGAATCTTTCGATTCCTAGCCTACCCACAGTCCCAGAAAACCCCATCCAGTTCTGGAAGCTCCCCTTGGCAGCCATGCCATAATCCTGGCATTCCATTGTGTCTCCACTGCAACCCATATTTAATCCTCATGGTTCCATCAGACCTCTATGCAGGCAATCTAACACACCTTTCACAAGGCCCATGGCCAAAAACCATGCTACAAATCCAGTGACCCTATCTTCCTGCATTGGTTATGCTCCATAGTACCAGGTAAGATGCCAACTTATTAATAAAGGGGGAACAAAGCCAGCTTTGAAGAACAGGAAACCTTCAGACTTCAAACTTCTTACTTCTAAGGAGTCAACATGCTTCCTTCTGTCCCAATGGAGATCTCCTGGCCCAATCACACTGGGTGTCATCTCTCAAACAATTTCAACTGAAATGGCTACAGTTTTAGCCCAAAAATGTCCTTTCTTTTTGTGCCATCTCCATTTGCTCACACCAGTCTATTTCCATGCAAAGCAACCCCGCACAAGTTCTTAGGACACAAGCAGGCCAAATGCAATAAGCCTCTCACACGAACTGTTTCTCACACAGTTCCAAATAAGTTCTTCCTCACCTGTATAAGCCAAACTTCACAGTCTAAAGTTCTTACTCCTTCGCATCTTTCCAACTCTGACCAAAATGGTCCATCAAGCTGTACTTACAGCACTTCAAGGCATCTCTTAAACTGAGATTTCAAACCCTTCCACATACCTCCTATAAAACATTTCCAAAAGGCCAAAGCCACAGAATCATGGTTCTATCAGCAAGGATCAATGGTCTTTACCCAAACTGTTGTAGTCTGCTTTCTTTAATTGTTGTACAGAAAAGTGCTAAACCAAAAGCAGCTGATGGGAAGATTGGAATTATTTTGGTTTATGAACTTTAGGGGAAGCTCCATGACGACAGGGAAATGATCAGACTGGTGGACATCATCTCCTGTCCCACATCAGGTGGACCAGAGCATTTGCCAAACAAGGGGAAGCTGGCTATAACCCCCATAAGCCCACCCCCAACAACTCTGCTACCAAGGAGAGCTGCTCACTTGGGATGAATTTTTTTCCCAGGCTATAAGCAACTCAGTAGCAGGAATAGAATTGAAGCCCCAACAACTTTGTCAATAGATAGAGATGTCAGAGTTAGAGCTACAATATTTGATGCTTTCCTTGTTTTAGATCTTGAATTGGTTCAGTCTTTCTTTGCTAGGCCAATGCCATCTTTTGAAGTAACAATGATTTTGGGCTTTATAGGCTAACAGTTAAGAGAACATAGACTATGGAGATGCTTGAACAGTATTAGGTTCAGCAAAAAATATGGGGACTTTCAAACTTGGACTGAATGAATTTCATTTTGTATCATGGAAAGTTATCAGTATATGGGGGCCAGGGGCAGAATGTGGTGATTTCACTTAGGTGTGCCTAATAAATTAATGTATTCCAAATGCTTGCTCCTCAGCTATTGGCAATGGAGCCTTGTTGGAGGAGTGTGTTGTTGGGTGGTCTTAGGGATGATATTGTCAGCTCCCCTTTGCTAGAGTTATGCTATTGTCCACTTGATGTTGGTCAGGAGGTGATGTCTACCAGCTTCTGCTCTGCCATATTTACCCTGTTACGAAGAAGTTTCTAATTAAGATTTTAGGCCAAAAGAGATAACTTCCCTCCCATGATCTGTTTTTGGTCAGGGTTTTTTAAATATTTTATTTATTTATTTGAAAGAGAGAGAGAGAGAGAGAGAGAGAGAGAGAGAGAGAGAGAGAGAGAGAGAGAGAGAGAGAGAGAGAGAGAGAGAGAGAGAGAGAGAGAGAGAGAGAGAGAGAGAGAGAGAGAGAGAGAGAATGGGTACGCCAGGGCCTCTAGCCACTGCAAATGAACTCCAGATACGTGTCCTCTTGTGTACCTGGCTTTACATGGGTGGGTAAAGAAACATAGCTTTTTAAGTATGACTAAAAGCAAACCACATAAATTGTTGCTGTAATTATGCCTTCTACAAAATGTATATCCTAATAATTTCAAAGAGGATGGAAACCAGGTAGTTATAATAAAAATAACATTTTGTAGCTCTAAGGTGAAGTAACGTAGATTTTGAAATGTAGTAGAATCATAATCATCTACTATTCATAGTTTCCTGTTTTAGGTGGTAGAAACTGGTTCTCACTACATTTCTGGGGAGAGTAATATAGTAAGTGTAGGAAATAGTCATTAGCTAAGTCTATTAAAACAGGCAACAAAATAATTTTAGACACTTATTTAGTAATATTTATTTCAGTATTTCATCATTCGCTATTATAATAAAGTCAATGGACCAAATGAGTACTGATTCAGGTTGAGGAGGTTTTACTTTGTGGAATACTGTATCACTGTTGAGAAGAAGGCAGCTGTTTTTGCATACTGCCTGAAAACAGCCATCATATGCTGGTAAAAAAGCAAATTGAGAGTAATATCACACACAACAATAGAAAAAATTAAGAAAGCATAGGAAAACAAAGGGTAAAAGAGAAAGATAAAGAGAAAAACAATGGAAGATATATGTGCATCCTTATAAACAAAAATGTAAAATCTGATAGCCTGCTATGGCATGTTGTTTTCTTAATTGTTTAAGATACTATTTAAATTATCAGAAACTTTTTTTCAAACTGTGCCATTTGACCATAAAAATCATTATTCCATATATAAAAGTAATTTCTCCATCACTAGGCTTTTTTAGAGAAAACTAATATGTCACTTACATTTAAACTTATCTTTCAGTCAAACACTTCTGAGTAATGGCATAATATTTTAATTTTTTGATATAAACAGGCTTTATCCAGCATGTGTGCTATTTACTAAAAAAAACAAATTTCAAAACTTTGATTTATGACCAAGAATGACATTTCTACCACTTAGCTGTGCAGTGACGCACAGGGACACTGAGTTCCCTTTAAACCATAAAAATTAATGATTCTAAATATTTAAGAAAAATAGCCATTTTTAATGACAATGTTCCACTTCAAAATACTAGGTCATTCCATAAAAACAGATGGCATCATCAAAATTTTAAGCTTTCGACATGTACTTAACTTGAAAGTCATTTCAAAATTTAAAAGTCTAAATAAATTTGAATTTCTTCAAATATTTATGGAACTCTTATAAAAGATTAGAAAATATGCAAGTTTCTTGAAATAAAGCAGACGTAATAAACTACACTAAAATTCTTATGTAGCGCTTCCATCATATTTTTATATCTGTAAAAATGAGTAATAAGTTCTACTTTTTACAATTTTTATTAGACTAAATGAGTTAATTTAATCACAATGATGGAAATATACCAGGACTTAGAAAATTATTAATTATCCTCTTAATATTCTTTAGGCGAAGATGAAAAAAAACATTCAAAATGTAGTGCAGTGTTAATGGATGCTAATGTGGTCATTGGAAAGAATTCTCTTCCTTTTTGCTTCTCTTCTGATTAACATGCAAGAGAAATAATAGCAAAACAAAAATAAGCAAACAATGCTAATGGGGCTGAGGAAGCTATGGCAGAATAAACGGAAATAGCAGAGCCACTTTTCTTTCTCCTCAATAACCTCTACTCTCATCTTGTGTCATAATTTGAAAATAACATAAATATGTGACCCAGTGTGTCTGACTTGCTATACATATGCCTGTCTGTTATTAAAAAAAATATATATTAACTTCTTAAGAGTCCATTAGAATTTTACTTATTTCATAGTAATTAGTGATCTCTGGTTCACATGAAAAATATTCAACAAAGGCTAATTAAAAAATGTAAAATTCAATATTTTTGATTAGCAACAATTAACATCTCTTCTTTTAAAAAAAGATGAATACTATCCAAAATGAATAGGAAAAAAATCAATTGTTCCATAGATGAAAGCTAAAAAATTTTAATTATAGACAGCAAAACCAAGCAAATATGGATATATATCCCTAAATAATACTATATATTCTATCGATATAATTGTATCTCTTAATATTATATTTCTATAAATAAATATATATTTATAATTTTTGCAAGTATATAATGTCTGTATATGAATTTTTATCTTTTCATCAATGGTAGTGTCTTAAAGCATTAATTTTCAAACTATGTTTTTTTGGAAGGCATGAGAAGTTGTTTGGCTTCCCCCATTCTGCCAGCATTAAGTCATTATTTTGCATAATTTTGGATTTTGAAGAGCCAATTTTAATCGATATCTTGTTTTCTTTAAATTTTTTAAAAGTCTTCGTTTGGCAAAACAAATTGAACAAAAATATGTAAGGACAACTGAATTCACTATATTTTCTGACTAAATGTAATTTTTATAACATTAAGAGATAAACTGCTGAATAAAATGTGTTTGATTTACACAAATGTAAATTTAATGCTATCTCATATAAATTATACACCTGACAAAAGGAGATATCTTTAGAAGGAACCTGGGCAGGTTTATCACAGGTGTTCCATTTAGAACCAAAACCATTCGACAGAGTGCATGGCAATTATGAAAAATTATTTTTAGTAGGAAGGTGCTGATGTTTTCTGCACATCATAATTTTAAACTTTTCAAAGTGAACTTGCTTCCACTTGGAGCTCAGATTTTCAATCTTGGAGAATGCAAAAACATGATTTCAGAGCAGGAAGAGAAAGTCAGTAAAACGGAGTTTTGAGGACCTATCTTCACCATATATATCTTATTTATATAAGACAATGTGTTCAACTTCATTGTGTAGTAAGTGATGTTGTCATCACAGGGAACTTGCTAATGGAATTACAACAACAAACATGGTGCAATGTGTATCAAGTAGAAGTGCCATTGGTGAAAGTAGAATCAAGGGAGTTATCGAAAAATGGGACATATTTGAATCTTGTCTTGAAAGATGAGGGTGACCAATTCTGTGTTAAAATTATCATGAGGGGCTGGAGAGATGGCTCAGCAGTTAAGGCACTTGCCTCCAGTGCCTATTGCCCTGGGTTCAATTTCCAGTGCCCACATAAACCAGAACCACAAGGTGGTGACCCTGGTGCGCTCTCTCTCTCTCTCTCTCTCTCTCTCTCTCTGCTTGAAAAATGAATAAATAAAGTATTTTTAATATCATGTGGATTCAGGTAGAATACAGCACATATCCAAAGAAGTAGAGTTTGAGGGATTGATAGAGTCAGAACATAATCTATAATTGGATAAAGTATGAATTAGAGGAAAAGACAGAAAAAAAAAAAAAAACATGTGTAATTTCACTGTATCCCTGATGCCGGAAGGTCATCACCAGTAATGTTCAAATTAGATCAGAAAAGATGGAGTGGAAGCTAAATACAAAGATAAGAATTTTTCCTTTGGAGTCTGGGATCTGTGTTAATGATTGTGCAGGACAAGTTGTGTGCATCTTATGCTTAATCACTAAATTATGACTTTCTTGAAAATGTAAGTATCGTTTTTTTTTTCTATACTCAACTATTTCTTGAATCTATGTCACATGAGCAGATCCTTAGGACATTTCTTTAATTAGCATTTTTGAAAACTGAGTAGAGAGACAATAAAATAAAGCTTTGTTATGCTCCTATACCATGTATTTCTGGCTCAGGAACTGTAGTGAAATTGGGAGTTGCAGTCAGATAGACAAATGGATGGAAGTCTTCCCTGCTTTTACCCCCTGATTACGAGTTCCGATAATTGTGTTTCTTGTTGAGGTACTGTAGTAGTTTGAATTTACATGCCCCTGTAGATTCAGGAGTTTTGTTAAAGCTTGTAACTCAAAAGAGATGTTACTAGCCAGAGAGATGGCTCAGCAGTTAAGGTGCTTGTCTGAAAGAGTTGTTACAGTGCTGGATCCTAGGGTCCAGCCCTAAGGTGTTTCTGGAGGAGGATCTGGAAAACCACCTATATGTATGTAGACAGCAGTCTGTATACTGCTGTAGTGTTTGCAGTTTGGCTGCCTGAGTGTACTGGGTCTTGAAGGTGCTGGTGGAGTTTTTTCTCTCTCTGAGTGGAACTGTAAAAGCTTCAATAAATTCCTTCTATATCACATAAACTATACCTGGTTTAGAGGTACATCCAAGCAGTGTGAGCTGTCTATGACAAATGTCATTAATGATGAATATAGTTTCTAAGGTTTTTTTTTTACTACAGAATTCCTGAACAGATAACCTTCTCAGTGTGAAGAAAAAGAAATAGAAGAAATGTAAAAATACCATATTAATTTAGCTCTCTGAATGGGGAAAAGGACAAAAGAAGAGATATCAAATAAATAGTTACACCATAGCTGATATTTTTTTCTAATTTGAAACATTGTTTTTCATACTTGAGATAGGTTTGGATTTTAAGGAAAATATGAATATAATTAAAAGGATAATCAGGCTTACCTTTCTTATTAAACTGCCACACATACTGATTTCTGAACTGTTCAAATTAATATAATACCAAATATAGTCAAAAGTGAAAAAAACCTCAGAACAAATGTGTCCCAGTTTCAGACAACATCATGCATTCATTTCAGTGTGTCCAGACACAAAAGCATGACAGAACTTGAAGAAGGAACTCTGATTAAATATTATTATTATGCAAGTAAGAATTTTTCAAAGCCATTGTTTAATTGATAAGACAGTATAATTATTTTTTGCCACAATAGGAGCAATAAATTCAATCTGGATAAAAGTCTGCTGGACTCTATGACATGTTCCATTTCAAAGCACTGATGTTATTTGAATTTATTGACATTTACATATTTTCACAGTCAAAATTACAAATCTCCATTTCTAATAAGTACATTGTATATTTATTTTGATTTTAATCAAGGTTCAATATGTGTTAAAGATATTTGTGATCTCATTAAGCTTAAATATATGTTATAAAAGAAACTAAAACAAAGATGTAATGTTAAAATGCATTTAATAAATAGTAAATAACTCCACAAACATATCATGGATAGTAGTATATTAATAAATCTGAAGTCTATGATTAACAAAAAAGTGAATCTGAACACTACAGAAGTTATGAACCTGATATAAAGAGTTAGTGTTGTGTGATATCCAGAAACGTAGTTCCATTCCTACTATGTTTATCTATTTAATAATTAGTAGGTGTTTGCCAAGGAAATTATTTCAAGAGTCTAAATTTATGTTTTATTTCTGTAAGCAAGCAGCTTACTATTCTGAGGCACAGAGGGAGAAAAATAGGGTATGAAAAATATATATCTTTTGAAGGAAAGCTAATTTTATTTAAAGACACATAGGATCAGCATCTGCAGACATTAAATAGTTTTTAATATATGTCATTTGGATACTAAAAGAAAATGTTTTCTTTTACATTATATATGCAATTAAGCTTGAATTTTAAAGTAACCTCTGGTCATATTAAGATAACATGTTTCCCAGAGAAGCAGTTCATCATTACCTTTGTAGTTAACCTTGAAGCCAACAGAGCCCACACTTTCATCTGTTTGAAGATGCAGCCACATCTGGCTTCTCATGCTCACTATCAAGTCTGGCACAAAGCTTCCAGTCAGCCTACAAAGAGTTTCAAAGAAGGGAGAGATGCGTGATTGAAATAACCTCTGCTGTCAAATGCTATGCAAAATCTGTTACTACATTTTATTTGTCTGAAACAAAACTACCAGATACACTTTACAAGACTAAGTATTGATGTAACATAAGAGAAAAACCACACAGTTTAGTGATCAAGGTTTACCATTTAAACATATGATTTCATGCATTTAATTAGGTTAGATCTTTCATATCCCCCAGGCAAGATTACTAGATTTTACACCATCAGAAAGTCTTTTACTTCCTTTTGAACTAAAAAGAAAAAAAGGATGATCTATAAAAATCTCCAAATAATTTACCTCCAAAATGTACAAAATTTTAACTTTTAAAGTTTCACAGAACCTTGTTATAAATATTGTGAACACTATTTGAATACTATGCAAAAAATTATCCCTAAGTAGTATATTCTCACTTTACAAGGCTCAGTTGGAGTCATAGGACTTAATATTATTATCACCCTTGCTTTCGTTCATCCATTCCTATGCCTTTCTTGTAAATACTTCCAATGAAAGGCATATGGTGCTTATTTGCTATAGCATGGATAATTTTTTTAATGAATGCTCTAGTCTACAACTAAGTAAGGGAAATTGATTCATGTTTCCTCTTCCATTAATAATGTTATAGCCACAAATTTCAATTGAAGTCCAGGGTTATATACATGAAAGCAAATGAGTAAACCTGTGGGAAGCCAGTTGAGGAGAAAAAGAGAGAAAATGGACTCATTACAGATTAACTATCCATATCAGAATGCTTCCAAAT
The DNA here is from genome assembly GCA_004024765.1 of Zapus hudsonius. NCBI lineage: Eukaryota > Metazoa > Chordata > Mammalia > Rodentia > Dipodidae > Zapus > Zapus hudsonius. The sequence goes on along the minus strand of PVHP010020506.1, from coordinate 2,152 downwards.
TCACGAGAAATGGTTTTAATTTTTTAAAAAAAACTGAATACTTGTACACTTTATTACTAAAATGACCAATGTAGCTGAAAAATTTACTCAGGAGAAGAAAAATACTAAGCTTCCTTTCCCAATAAGAAGCACACCCTCAGATAGCATTACAGAATGTCCCCAGAATAGTGACTAAACAATTATTAAATCAGGAGAGAGGGGCACCAAGGCTGTGCCATTATAGTGAGTGTAAAGATGGCTGAAATATGCCCTGTTCCATTAGACAGCTTTAAAAAACAGCACTAGCAATATGGATATGCCACCAATGTCTATTGGTATACATTTTGGGTGTTATTACAAAGAAAACTGTTTTTTTTTTCCTTGAAATATAGTATGACCAAGAAAAACTTTGTGAGGTAAAAAGATGCCATTAAGGCAATGAGAAATTTAAACTATATTAATTTCCCAGCTGTCAAATAAAATTTAGAATCTTTATGGTATAAAACACAAATGTAAATATACATTGTGTGTCGATTATATATGTATACCTACCTAAAAATGCATATATAGAATATCTATTAATATGTATTCTAATGAAAGCACATATGCATTTGTGGAAAACATTTTATTTAAATTATGGCTCAGTGACTTCTAATGAGGCACTGAAATGATGTTATATTTGATCTAATCTTATGGGCTATAGTCAAGAGGGAAAGGTGGCTTTGGAAGCAAGAAAGAGAACTCAACCTAGGAGGCAGAAGAGAAAGGGCTGTAAACCCATTATGAGATGTTCATTATCTATTCTATATCCAGGATTCCACATGCCCATGTCACAGTGAATACTAAATGCATCATTTTATAGATAAATTATTGTTATGTGGTGCATCTTTTTCCAAGCTTCTCACTTCTGAGCTGTCTTTCTTTCTAGCCAGAGCCTGTAGAGCAAAATCCTAAGGACAGCTGTCATCTCCAGGCTAAATTGCTGCTCTGCTAATTTCCTCTCACTTTCTACCTGGTTTCCAATTCACTGGTGGTTTAAGGGTCTCAAGCTATAAAAACAAATAAAGGAGTGTTTTTTTTTTTTTTTTCCTGAGTCAGGAACACAAGTACAGAGCCAATACCAACCATTCTCATCAACGTAAGAAAACTTGAAAAAGTAAGTTCTCGTTTTTTTCTAATGTATATGACTACTTGTTAAGCTAAATGAGACTTGCTAGTTTAACTTGAAGCCATCTCTTTGAAATATGGTCATTGAACAAAAAGACATTTTATCTCACTATTTCTGTGGGAGTGTTACCTTAGGTACATGCTTGAATAACTTAATAGCCTGTTGTAAAAGTGGGAGGGATCTTATGCTTCCTTGTGACCAAGACAAATAACTTTTATATAATGGACACTATCATGCTGGTTATGTAAAAGGGTGAGGTAAATTTCTCTCTGCGCAGGATCCTTAGCAGATTTCCTGTGATGGACATGCCATTCGACATAATTACTATTTATAAAAAAAAACTTGCTTCGTTTGATTTTTACATTAGTGTGAATGATTCAACTGGTAGATGATTTCATCTAGATGTTTTATGAACACTGAATATCTTCCTTAAATATCTTTTTTTTTTTGCATTCTACTTCAATAGTTAAATCCTATCAGTGTATCTCAAAGACCTTGGTTTAGGTTCAAATACTCCCCACTCTATACAACTTTGTATTCAACCCTTGTCCAGGAAAGTAAAGAAGGTTTTAGGAGTACATTAGGAGTCTTAGGTCATTTTGAAGTGACTCTTCAAATAATTTCAATGCGTGCTTTTTAGGTCAATATTTGTGAATCAAAATATGCATGAGTAATCTCAGTGTATTTTTCACAATTATTCTGAACTTCCAAGTTAGTCCTTTTATGCTAGAATAATAAAATTTAAAAGAAAAAACAACCTGCGCAAATATACTAAAATTGAATCTGAAGTTTAAGAAATGCATCTTATAAAATTTCTAATAGGCTCAATTCCTGATTTTTCTTTATATTCTCTCACAGTATATGGAAACTTTCGCTGAGGATCAATACAAATCTATATTCCAACAATTCAGATTGTGCCACCCAACCATTTAACTTTTTTTTCATGAAAATGCTAGAGTTTGTTTGCAGCATCAAGAAGCCCTGGAACAACCATTCATAATTATC
>PVHP010020505.1:0-30525 GCA_004024765.1 Zapus hudsonius | reverse complement strand
CGTGATGGAAACAGACACTGAGGATACTCAAAACCTTCCAAAGCAGAAATCCAGAGGTCTCTAAGAGCTCAACACTAAAGCAGATTTGAAACTCACCCGCCATGGCTCAGGAAATTTGGTGGAAGAGGTGGCAGAAAGATTGTCAGAACCATGATGGGAGGAATATCCTAAGGCATTGACCACCACCACCACCACCCCCCTTTGCTGCTAGCACGATTCATATCTCTCCATTCCATGGAGCATTCCAGCAATCCTGCTGAGAAGGGCCCTCAGTGGAATGGGGCCAGGAGGAGGAATATGGTGGTTAAAGCATATAAATTTTACAAATAAAGATTCTACTTATTAGAAATAAATTTTAAAACTTAAAAATAAATTTAAAAACACACCTTCCTTACATTAAAAAAAGATTTGAAGTATGTTAAAAAATCTAAAAGGCAGGCCCACATCCTAGTGCCCTATTATATGAATATTTAGCTTTTAGTAGTTTGCATCAAAATATTTCAAATCCTAATGACATTATTCATAACAGGGTTATTGTATAATTAACTACATTAGTGAATTTAAAATATAACTATTGAGAGTAAGGGTTCAATTAATGCTATGTATTGTTAACAAGGAAAGTAGGAAAAATGTAGGATTTGTTTAAAGGTAAATGCAAATTTGTATGACTTTTCACTATTTCAGAAAAATGACTAATTTCTTTAATTTTAAGAGATATATTTGTATACATATATTATGGATATATGTATACATATCCATAAAAAATAAAGTTAACTACCTTAAATTACACACAGTACATTTCATGGGAGTGAACCTCATCTTTATCATCCCCCCTTCCCAATGGAGAATTCACTCCTGTCCCAATGAAAAGCCAAAGTTGTACCAAAAGTTTTGATTTGTAGGATGAATGACATGTGGCTGTGCTGACCTCATCGGGGACATGTTTTCACTTTAGATGCACAAACTATTTAATGAAACTCTCACATTTAAGAGAATTCTGTCATATGTAATTGTTGGTATTGGGGTCCTACACACAAACCGTAAAGGAGATGAATGTACTCACAGGATGAAATACACATCTTTAAGTAATACTGTTAACATTTCATTTACAGAGGTAATAAAGTATCAATGGAAACTTTTCAGTTGGGTGATGTTTTCTTTTCCTTTCCCCCTTAGTATCTACTACACTGGGGCCTTGCAGTAAAGTGGAATTGAAAATGTTTGGAGAGTGGCCATGATTTATTACATTCCAAAGCCCTGTTTAAATAGAACACATGGTCAGTGTGCCCTGCATATAAATCAGAGTGCTAGTCTTGTATAAGAAATTCATGTAAAGAGTGCCTGCAGACTACTAACAGGATTTATTCATATAGATGAAGGTAACCACTATGGATACTAAAAAAATTTTAAATTTATAGAGTGCTTAAGGCAGGGCAAGTAACTGTGAAATGCAGAAGATAATTTTCTAACAGAGGAAATCCATACAGAGAGAGAGAGAGAGAGAGAGAGAGAGAGAGAGAGAGAGAGAGAGAGAGAGAGAGAGAGAGAGAGAGAAGAGAAGAGAGTATCCTGCAAAGGTAACAATGGTAGCTACAGCAATTTGATTAGAAGTGAGGTTTCTTCTTACAGGGCACTTTCATTCTCAGCAGTTGGTCTCCAAGGTACTGAGTAAAACTGTACTTGAAGTAATATAATCCCTGCAGATCCATACTGAAGAGTTTCTCTGGTTTCTATAGAGAAAAATCATGCTTCTGTCCACTGGATTCTCATAGAGATTCTGCACATTTTGGAGATTTAATAACTATAAGCCTGGCAAAAAATATCAACAGGTTGATGTATTGCTTAAACTAAGGGCACTGTATAATTTTGATACCCATTGATTTTTACACAGCATCATGTTGTTCATTAAAAAATTCATGAACTATTAGAAACATGTTTATAATCACAGCATAGCACTTACTGAGTGCATGTATAAAGAACTATTAGGCACATGCTTGTAATCACAGTATAGCACTTTCTGATTGAATATCCAGGTGTTTATGCTCACTTGGGATATCAAAGCCTCCAGCTCAACTTGGGTTCTTTCATTTCTCTCCCCCACCCCACCCCACCCTACCAAATGATTCACTGACTTCCTACAGAGTAGCAAACTTGATTTTAGCCTTTTAATGTCACTGATTGTTTCCAACATATTCAAGGGGAATCTTCACAAGGGGAGCTGCTACATAATAAAGATAAAACTTAAAAACAAGTGGTCATGGAAGAGATGGCCCCATTTGGACTAACTATTCAATAATAAAGTACCTGGAAGTCTAGCAGTTGGATGGTGTTTGAACAAAATAAGAATACGATTTTATAACAAACAATGATCACTTTTGAAAAGGAGTGGCAGGTGGAATATAAGAAAAATAACAGCAAAAAGGTACAAGTTTGAAATGAATCTGAAGTAGAATAAAGTGCCTTGGAATGGAAAGTAGTGGATGGATGATTTTGAGAAATGGACTCAAAGGGAAGGAAAAGTGAGGTAGAATTTGTTGTGCATAGGGCCCTGAGGTAGATAGAGTTATAGTCACAAAACGAGGATATACAGGACAACAAGCTTACTGTGTAAGAAAGATGATAAATTCTGCTGTATGCACCCAGAGCACAAAGAATCAAAGAACAATTTAACTAAAATGTCTGTGCTAAATCTAGAGTTTTAAAAAGAATGCTTATGTATGAGGTAAAGCCAAGGATCCAAATGACAATCTGGGGATAAAAAAAAAGTGTCAAACAGAGCCATTGAGTAGATCACGGTTTATGAACTCAGCTCTATAGTAAGAGGATAACTCAGCAAGAGGATAATCATGGGGAGGGGAGAATGTTAAGAATATTATGTCAAAAAAGATAAGGGAAATAACCAAAAAGAAATAAATGAAAAAAATCTAAAAGCATTACCTGCGAGGATATTAAAACAGGCCATCAAAACACCAGCATCTGCAGACATCAAGAAAGTCACTTCTACTTCCATGTACTCACTCTCACAATGTAAATTTATGGAGCTTACATTGAACAAGGCAGTTTATGGGTGATGAGAAAAATTAAAAGGAAAGTATCTTAACTTTCGGCTCATCTTTTGGCCTCCAGATGGACCACTTAAAGTAGGATGAATATTCCTTTGGTCCAGGATGCCCTTAGTTCCCATAGAGTTGTGCACAACACATAAATGTCTACTGCTGTTACTCAAAATTATTTTGCAATCTAGAACTTTTCTCCAAAAAAGACTTTTCAGTATGTACGGCTCTGTCTGCATGCTTTCAAACATATTGCTCTGCACATGGCTGTGAAACAGACGGTGGGCGTGCCAGTGTCATAAGCAGTTCTGACAGGGCTGAGCTTCCTGGTGCCCTGCTCTCAGCCAATGCCCTGCAGGTGTTTTTAAAGTGGCACATGCTTCTGGAGTTCCTTTGCAGTTGCAGGAGGCCCTGGTGCCTCTCATTCATTCTCAAATCTCTCTCTCTCTCTCTCTCTCTCTCTCTCTCTCTCTCTCTCTCTCTCTCTCTCTCTTGCTCTCGCATAAATAAATAAATTTTAAAAAATATTTTAAACCCTCCCCTCAAAAATGGTGAGGCTCCATTTGAACAGTGTAGTGATTTCCCCTTAAACTTAAGAAAAGAAAAGTTTTATCAGAATTAGTATAAAGCCAGAACTCATTTTTAGACAGGACTCAGGATACAACTATGTCAAAATATAAGCCAAGACTATGTATGTTCCTGAAGTTTTAAATAATTCGTACCCTATTTGGATTCTCCAATCTATCTACCCATCTATCTATCTATCTATCATCATCATCATCATCATCATCATCATCATCATCATCATCATCATCATCTATCACTCTTCCCATCCTCCATCAGGTGTGTGTTTCTGTAGATGATGATAAACGGAGCAAAAGTGCAGTCCTGTGCTCACCACCAAACCACTCAGAGTGACACTTCCTGGCATTTCCAGGGCTGCAGTTCAGATTTGCACATAACCAATATCAATCCATCTGTGGCATACAGTAATGAAATGTCAGCACATACCTATTTGGCAATATTTGCTGATGTTTCATAATAAACATTTATCTTACAAAAGTTTATTTTATTTTTTATTGAAATAAGATTATGTACATATATATGTAAACAATATTCTCAGTATCATAAGTTATAAAAGAAAACCATTCCCTTTTATGCATGAGGTATTCTCCCCACCCCCTCATGACTCTTACATTCTTTCCGCCCCCTCTTCCACAAAAGTCCCCAAGTCATGGTGGGTGAGTTTAAATTTTGCATAGTTATTAGGTTTTTAAGAGTCTCTGAATTTGTGTTTTGGACAATTTTGGGCACCCTTGGTGCCTCTCTCTATTGTCCTTCCCCAAGTTATCTGCCTTGCTGTGGGAATAGCTCTTTGGCTCATCACACCGCTTCCCTATAAGTTGTGTTAGGACTCTAAATGCTGAGTTTGAGATGGTTCATCTCCTGCTTGGGTGTCCCCCATCATCTCAGGTCCCTTTGGTGGAGTTTGGTTGTCCTCAGTTCTCATTGATTTCTGAAAAATACAACCAGAATCTCCAAGAGAGTGTGAAAATTATTGGTCAATTGAGACAAATATTGGTAGGTTGGTGAGTGTTTGGTGGGTGTAGCCTTTCTGAAGACTACATGGGGAAATCCCCATGTAGTTTGGGTTCTTGGTCCCCCTTCAAGGTGGCCTTGGGTCCCCTTACCAGTCATGGGTTCCCTGCCACTGAGAGGATCTCAGAGCCAATTAGCCAGCTGTTGATTACCCAGCTAAGTTGGGCACCTCTATTGCACAGATGGGCACTTCTTGTCCTGCTTGTTTGTGCCATATAGCAGTGTGTTCTACATTCTCAGGCCATTGGTTGGTGTAGCTTGAGGATGTCCCCTGCTCTCTCAGAATATCCTTGGTCAGTTTCCCCTGGCAGCTTGTGTAATGCCTTCAGGCATTACCCAGGCTGCCCATCTAGGAGCTGATTTGATTTCAGGATTCAACAGGGTCTCTCACTGGTGTGTGACAACAGTCTGTGAAATCTTCAGCATTAGGGTCTTATCTTTTGCCTGAGGTGGGTATTGAAGATACTGTGGAAAAAGTCTGTCTTATTTTAGGGACCTTGTAGGTCACTCCAATCAACAGCTCATTATAGGCAGTAACTGTTTACTGGATGGGGAGCCAAAGGTTAAAATAGAGATAGAAACAGTATTGAGTTTCTCCAGTAAAACAGAAAACAGGTGAGAATATTAAGATCAAACTAGGATCCATCTTTTCCACAGAAGAAACAAAGTAAATAAAAATGGATCTAGTTCATTACTGTACCATGTTGTTAGCTTAAAATAAGATAAACTTGTTAAGAAAATGCATTCAGATTTCATTTTTTTTGTTTTGTTTTATTTTTGTTGTTGTTGTTGTTGTTTTGGTTTTTTGAGAGGTCAGATGTTGCTTAAGCTCAGGCTGATCTGGAGTTCACTATGTAGTCTCAGGGTGGTCTTGAACTCACAGAGATCCTCCTACCCCTGTCTCCCTAGTGCTGGGATTAAAGGAGTATGGCACCCCTCATGACTATTGTATCTTTTTTTCAAAAGGTCATTAAGTATGAAATATGTAACTATAAATGGAAGATCAAAGAGAACAGTGAAAGATAGCTAAAGCAAATCTATGGATCCTCAGGGGGGCCAGTTGGCTTTCCATTGGGAACAGTTTGTAAGGCTGAGCTCAGGATGCTATGTCTTCTCCTTCCCAGACGTGCTTGGCACTGATCCACTTTCAGAGCAGCAGAAGGTCAGCTATCTGAAAGCTCTGCTCCCCGGGTCCTTTAGCCACAGTGCCCGGCTGGGCTGGGCATTTGTTTCCATTGACAGCTGCACCTGAATGACACATTTCATGAAACCATGGCCTCAGCATCCAGGAATCAAGAGAAGTTTTTAAAAGATATGTGGAACTGATTGCCAGCATTTTTGAAAGGGCTTTAATTTTTAATTTTGTTGATCTTTAATTGACACATGATACTTATGTATGTCTATGATATAGTATGTTAATTCAATGCATGTATGCTTTACCTAAGATCAAATTTGAATAATTAACATTTACATTTTCTTATCACTTATTTATATATTTTATAAACTGTTAATTATTTTAAATGCATCATAAAGTATTGTATAGTATATTTACCCAACTGTGCTGTGAAACACTAGAACTAATTCCTCATAGCTGATTATGCTTTGGTTCCTATTATCTGACTTCCTCTCTCCTCTTACTTAACTTTTCTCTAATGACCACTCTTATACTCTTTCTATGAGATCACCTGTTCTTAGCTTCCACAAATATGTAACAAAGTATAGTATTTTAGTAAAAAAAAAAAAAAACCTACAGCTGACCTAAACAGAACTGTATTCCCAGTTCTCTCAAGATAATCCAAGACAATATGACTGTTAGCATTCAAGAAGAGTTCACATAGCCAGTCCAGTGTAACTAAGTAAATAGGTAAACATCACCCAAAGCCAATATCATGGCCTTTCCATGAATACATTGGAACTAGTCAACCATGACATATAGAAAAGAAAGTTTGCATATGTGTACATATACATATTTACATATATGTATTATATTCATGAAAAATGTTAAGTACAAAAGAAAAATGCAAGATGAAATTTATTATATGAATTTCCTTGTCATAAGTATCCTTTATGAAAAATGCCTTTGTCTCTTCACACACAGAGTCAAATTTTACTTAGTGATATTAAATTCTATTCAGCCATAAATAAAATAAAATAATGATATTTTCTAGACAATGGATGGAGCTGGCAGATATACTGAGAAGTAAGTCAAGTACAGAAAAACAAACATTTTCTCCCATATGCAAATCCTTAGCTTAGAGCCTTTGCAGATATGTGCTGCTATAGGAGAAGGAGAGTATGTAGACACCAGGAAACTAGAAGGGAGACCACGAGAGGGGAAAATATTGGGCTTAGAGAAGTATAGGTAAAGTTACAGATTTAAGTGACTCAAAAGTCCATAGGAGATTGCAAAGGTAGGAGGGTAAAAACAAGATGGAGGACAGAGAAGTGAGGCAAAAAGGGGGCAGAGGGAGACTCAGCCAAAACTATGTATGAGTATAATAAAGAATAAAGACAAAATTTAAGAATTTAAGTTTGCATACTATATTTTAATATGTTTTTTATTTTTTATTTATTTTTATTGTCCATAAAGAGTTACATTATTTAATGGGCAAACGATGAGTTGTTACCCCCAGTTCCCATTGCTCCTCTTCCCCATCCCCAATCAGCTGGATATCCTCCTCCTCCATGGGTCATCTGGATCAGTCCTTGTGGCAGGGGACCATGAATAGCCTAGTAGTCATCTGGGTTCTCCTGGCCCTAGTATGTTGTTACTGAGGGGTGCCATGCCTCTGGATAGTCTCCCCCACCACAGCTCTCACAATCTATCCGCCCCCTCTTCTGCTCAGTTCCCTGAGTTGTGGTGTGTTAATATGTTTTTTAAATAAATATTTTTCTTTTGCCATTTCACTACACTACCACAATACTGTCAACTGAACCAAAGATGCTTCAGGCTAGAAATTCCTTAAGATCACATTTACACCAGTATCCCAAGAGGATTTTCTCTTTCTTTTCCTTCCTCTACTGTTTAGTAACTAAGAATATACATATACAGGCTGTGAAAATAAAGTTAAATAAAGATTAGCTATTGTGATTTTTTCCATTCAACAAGTCAAATACATATTTTTTGTAATACACTGCTGAGCTTTTTACTTAAAGAGAGAATAGAAATCAACTAATTCCCACTCCCCCTGCTGAATTTGACAAGACTATGAAAGAATTTTATTCAATGATTGCATTTCCTCTCTGTCCAATGCTATAATGTCATGGAGCTATTCATGGATAACTCTAAACTCGGGGTCTGTCACTGCAGGTATAACGTAGCATCTGATTTGTCAAGCATTCTGTCATACCAAAGACCAACAAAAAGTCAAAGACGAGAGTTCAAACTATGCTGCATATTCTTAGATCCAGTACTGACACCTTAACAATCCCCATTCGTCTCTCCCATGCAGCTTTCTGTCCACCATGATCTGCTGATCTATGATGATTTGAGGAGAAATTTTGATTTTTTTTGTTTTTCGAAGAATGTGTGTGTGTGTGTGTGTGTGTGTGTGTGTGTGTCTGTGTGTGTGTGTGTGTGTGTGTGTGTGTGTGTGTGTGTGCAGGTCAAATGGTGACCTTCAAAAGTGATGTATGCACATTCACTAGGCACAAATAGGCTTCAATATCTACATCTGGAAATGTCTCCTTAACCCACAGGCCATGGGACAGTGTGGTGAAGACTCTACTCCTTTTGTCAAGTGTTTTTATATTTAATTCATTATTTTTCATATAAAAGGATATGAACTGTTTTCATTTCCCTCATTTAATCATTATCCTCTGGCATAAGAAACTATATAAGCCAAGGCTGGACTTTAAAAGCCTATGTTTTCCCTAAGAAAAACATTCTTTTAATTTTTTGATGCCACAAGTAAACCAAATTTGCATAGGTCATTTGTAGTAAATATATATAAGAAACAATCATAGGATGTAACCTATTATTTTCAGGGAAACATAGGACATTAAAAAGAAAAAATAAACAAACCAATGTACTGTAATCTATTCACACTAATTCCTCTGGGACAAAAACAGATCCATTTGCAACCTACCAAGCAGTGATGTAAATGCGGCTGGGAAAAGACACACAGATGTCAGATGGGTGCATTAACCCCCGTTGGCACAGTTAATGTAGACATGCCCTTAGGGATCCGTATAAGACCCATCTGTTCAGTCAAGCATTTGCTTAATTGTGTCAAATGTCTGGCAAATGCAGTGTCAGTTAATGGATAATAGATATATAAATGCTGTTTGTGTTCTTGGGCATATGCCTAAGGGCTTTACAATAAACACAACCCATTATTTTATACAAATTTTCTTTTTTTAAAAAAAGTACTTATTTACTTGAGAAAGAGAGCAAGAATGGCCACACCAATTTTTTTTAAATATATATTTATTGTCCATAATGAGTTACATTATTTAGTGGGCAAACCATGCGTTGTTATCCCGAATTCCCCAGTTCCCCCCCTCCCCATCCCTGATCAGTTGTATATCCTCCTCCGTGGGCTCTCTGTATTAGTCCTTGTGGCAAGGGATCCTGTATATCTTAGTACTCATCCCGGTCTTCCTGGCCCAAGTGTGTTGTTACTGATGGGTGCCATGCCTCCGGACAGTCTCCCCCACCACGGCTCTCAGCCACATCTCGATGCAGAAAATTTTGTACAACTATATTTATAGCAGCTCAATTCATAATAGCCAAGAACTGGGCATACCAATTTTAACCACCGCAAATGAACTCCAGATACATGCACAACCTTGTGCATCTGGCTTTATGTGAGTCTTGGGAAATCAAAACCTGGTCATTAGGCTTTGCAGGCAAGCACCTTAACCACTGAGCAATCTCTCCAGACCTTTATAAATAATTTTCCATTAGGTCTAAAATTATAGTCTTGGTAGCAGTTCTGCTCATGATAGTCCAAACTACCACCATTTAGGGATTTTGGCTACCACTCTATTTTCTGATAACATTGATTATCATACACATTATAAAGAGGAATGGCATACTCATCCCTCACTGCTCATGTGACCTCAAACATGTAGTATGTATCAAGATTCATTGAGAAAAGAATAATATCTAGAATTAGGTTAACTTTAGGACCCATTCCATCAAACAGGTACTGGACCGTTCTAGGTGTCATTTTCTAAGAAGTAACTAGAGCATAATTAATGAAACTAATATGGTTGTGGAGAACTGGGAATATGTAAATCCCAAGAATATGAGAAACATTCAATAAATACCCAATCCACTTCCTCTCTTCATATATGCCTTAACTTTGCCAGACCATGGGTTAAACGTATAAATCGGACGAGTTCTAGCCTTAAACTGTCTGTGGCACCCTAACTAACAAGCGCTGAGAATTAACTTCTTCATATCCCCTTTCCCCTCCATGATGCAAACCCATTATCAATGACACATTTGACAACTCGGGAGAACGTGGCTGCCAAAATGTTTCAGAGGCTGTGAGATTGACACTTCAGAACACCGTCATCCTCTAGGTTTTTTGACAGGAAATCCGTACAGCTTCTTTTTCATCTTTGGAGCATCTTCTAAGTATGACTTTCATTTGAGCTTTGGACATACAGAGAACATCTTAAGGCTATGTTGAGCATAAAGCACTTAAGTGGGGCTTGACGCTCTCTCTAGTCTTACAAAATAATAAAGCAATTTTGAGACTGACAGCCCATCGGCTAGAAATAATTTTGTCCCTTGATTTTCTTCACACCGACGGCATTACTTTCTGCTCCATTAGAAATGGAATCCAAGTGTTGTTTAGGTGTAACAAATTTTCACAGAGACCAATGGGGCACCTCAGGAAAGGCATGATCCTTTAGCCTCTATTTGTTATTTGATTATATTGACTAAACTTGTATAGCATCAGAACTGTGCACCGTTCCGATTGGCAATTGGTAGGAGATTAATGTAGCAGGAGGAATCAACATGGTCAATGGCAGACAGAGGGTGAGGGCTTCAGCAAACGGCCTCCAGCTGACACTGGGCATCTCTCTATAGTCAAGCTACTGCAGATCTGCTACACAGACATGGTGGTGTGTTTGTAAATGTAAATAAGTGTCTTTGGCATATCACTTCTGAATGTCATGGCTTAATAGAGGACACCTTCTATAAGCTAAATATTCAAACCCTAAAGAATACCTGCCCGCTTCTTCTGTAACACAAGGAACCCCTGCTTTCCCAGAGAATGCCATCGTCACAGGCAGTGGCCAGGGTTGGCAGGAAACAAAGGGACTGTCTGCACTTCACAGTCTCAGTGCTGTGCTGAGGCTTACCCAGAAGGGCAGGCAGCCATCACGCATGAGTCCATGACTGCAAACAGCCACTCTCTTGCAGAAGTTCCTCAAAAAGCAAGGTGACATTGGTTCCAGTGAGACACCTTGATGAAGGGCGAAGTGAGGTAGGAAGCCAGCTGCTGGGTGCTCTCACTTCAGGGGCCAGGCGATGCTGGTGACAGGTGGAAAAGCTGAGGATATGGATGGAGAAATGGCTTGTCCATTGTTGGAAACAGCTGCGTCGAATGCTCGTGCACTGCAGCGCCCTGGTTTCCAGGACACAGTGTGACCTCTCTTTCTTAAGAAGGATCACACTTAAGGGCTAAGGAAAGAAATGTGCCTTTCGCAAGCTCTAGAGGAGGAAAGGAGTGTCTGAGAGACACAGAGGCTCAGAATGAGACAACAGTTTATTGTAGCTCTAAAATGGAGTTGTGTGGTTGCATTCCTTGTATTACTCTAGCAAATCTAGAGTATCAGATTTAACTAAGGCTTCCAGCTACGCATAATTATGAAAACTAGCTTACCCAGTAGGTGGTCACCCAGAACCATGTGACAAAGCACACAGAGGATAGAGCTGGAAATCTGGCAGCCCTTCTCTTGGTATCCGGCAAGATTACCACCATCACCTAGATGTATATGCGTAACCAAGGATGGAGGGAGCAAACAATCTTGCTTTGTATTTGTGGGCACGAGAGAGTATTTTGACAACACTTTTGTTCTATATTAGAGTGTTTTCATAAAGCTACATCTTTCAGAAATCTGAACTAAAGTCTACTAAACACAAGTTGGTCTTATTTGACATTAAGTTATACAACCTAGGGAGAAGAGAGGTAAGAAATTATCTTATTTTCTAGCCTCCAGAATATGGCTTTTTATTATTTTCTCAAGGATCTGAAAAGCACATGGTTCTATTTTAACTTCACTTCTTCCTTCTCCTTTCACATGAGATGATGCTAAAAGAAGCCAATTGGCATTTTCAACACTTCCTGAAAGCCTCCTCGCATGGTTCCAAGAGCTCTTTCTAGCTTCTGCCTTCCAAATTGCTGCAGCTGTTTTGACCAATTTTCCTGCCTCTACCTAACAGAGATTGCCTTTCCTCCCGCCTCTGATGCATTCTCTGGGTTACTCTGGACCCTGCCACAGCATCCTTGCTGTGCTAGGCAGCTCCTCCCATCACCAAATCCTAAATTCAATCATATATACTTCAGGCTTTTAAATATTACTATTTATTATTATTATTATTATTATTATTATTATTGATGATGATCATTTGCTATATGCTATAATTTTAATTCCCCAAATTTAAAGACTTCAACCACACTGACACATTATTTGTGATGATAGGGCTGGGTTTCTGTCTGTTGGTCTTGTCTGGGGCTTCTCACGTGAATGCAATCACAGGAGCATCAGTCTTGGTTTGCATTGATCTCAGTAACGCCTCCCTGCCCCTTTCTGACATGATTACAACAGCCATCATAGCTGAGCCTCAATTGCCACAGCCCTCCACCCAAGGTAGCCTCACCTGGAAAGTGGAAACAGCTGCCTCTGTGTGTCAGCCACCCTTGCCTGGCAGGAAATCTTCCCGCGGTAGGTCTATAGCCTCTATGCGTGTAAGGCATCAGCAGTTACACAAAATGAGAACCACGTTCTAATACAAGAGAGTCAGGATGTGCTATGACCTCTAGGGATCTCACGACATCCGACGATCTCACAATTCTTAAATAGAAAGAAGAAAAAAGGAAGCACCGGCACTGTACTAGTCTGGGTTATAGCAGAAGAAAAACTCAGCGGTAGAGGATTATATGAAGGCACTACTCAAAGTTAGATAATCTTCAAAGGCTATGAAGAATCAAAAACAATAATATCTGTAGTTTATTGCTTCCATGCCTCAGTGTGAAAGAATAAAAAGACATAACGATAATAAAAAAAGATTAAAAAATAGCTTAAGTGTAACAAAGACCATGGAGCAGAACTTGTGGTAAACAGAATGTCACATTCCTCCGGAATTACAGGTGTGCAAATAGTAAATGCAGAAAAGACCTCCTGTCCTGCAGTGTTTTGCCCCCATTGTCAGAACCCAAGAACAGGTCAGAGCTCATGGAGCTGATATGATGACCCTCAAAATTATTTTCTTGGGAGAGAAAAAATAATTTAAAATAGAAAAAAAGAGAAATACACAAGAAAGTAAGAGAAACATAGAAACAATCCACCTTTTTAATATTTTTTTTCTATTCAGGAGGATTTTAGCTAGCCTAGATGCTTGTTCACATGGATCCACCTACAGGATTGGAGGTGAAGGAGTTAATGAGTAATTATAAATTATTTGAGACTGCAAAATAGGAATTGCAGCCAGCTCTCTCATTGCTGGCACAAAGAAACCCACTAAATACAGCTTGTGGAAGGAAAGGGTTTATTTTGGCTTAAGGACTCTAGGGAAATCTCCATTATGACAGGGAAAATGGTGGCATGAGCAGAAGCTGGACATCACCTTCTGGCCAACATCAGGTGGACAACCGAAACAGGAGAGTGTGCCAAACACTGGCAAGCGGAAGCTGGCTAGAACCCACATAAGGCCACTCCCAACAACATGACATGTTATTGTTGCAACAATAAAATGTAAGTTAGTTCTAATGATAGACGAAGCAGAAAAAGTATCAGTAACCACATAGTAAATTTAAACAGCACACAAATTTAGTAAACAAGACTGAAGCAAGCATTAGTGGAATAATTAGATGGTTTGAGTTTAAAACCATAAACATAAAAATATTTAAATTTTGAAAATAACTATAAGGATTATGAATTACATTTTTTCTAATTTGTCCATATTGGCAAATTTTCCTACAAATATGACTATAATTGGGAAGTAAGTATAAAATAAAGTTATCTCATTTTGGTACTAAACAGTGATTGTTAAGAAAATATCAGTTATTGTTTTCTGCTTAAGAAATTGTTTAGGATATTCTGTGTGTTCAAAATAGCTGTTTTTAATATTAGAAAAGAATATTGGAAAGTTATTGAAAGTAGTAACATTAAATATTCATGATTATTTTAGTGAAATGTTTTCAGTCAAATGAGATCGAAACTTTTTGGTAAAAATCAAATATATTACATGAAGGCAAAAAAAAAAAAGAATAGAAAAAGAAACAACTGCAGGGAAAACCTGCTACTTTAACCAAGTTCATGTTCAATTCAGTTATGAGATGTGATCTTTGTTATTAGTGCATAGCAAGTATTACATCACATGCTATCAATAACCCTGTTTGAGTGGGACTTAAATAACTGAAATTGCCCTTGAATTTCATTGCTGCTTTCTATTTTTTTCTTCTAGTCCTCTATTTCTTTCTCATCACAAAGTAATATATATGTATATTTTTAATTTTAAATCCTTGCTTTTTCTCTGTCTGCTTTTTGGCCATCCAGTAGTAAGTAATGCAAACCTAATAAGTTTGAACTTTGGTATAAGCATCAAAACGTTTTCATAAAGCTTACCCAAGGATCTTTACCATATATACATGCACAAATCCTAATTAGTGAATCTCAAACTTAAAGGATAGGATGCCATTACTCTAATGTGAAGCTATCCCATAGAGAGACCCATACTTCCACTCCAGGGAAATCATAAGATCATGATTGAAATTCCACTTCAATTTTCTCATTTGTTTACTGAGAGTAAGAGAACCTGAATATTATTTCTCAAGAAGCATGTGACATGATGATAATGCAGAGAGAGTCAAAAAAGGCTTTACATTAATAAGCTTATGCTTTTGAGATTGATGGAAACATGAATAATTTAATTTGCAAAAGTGTCCTATGAATTCCTAAAGTCTATAAATGCATACATTTTGGAAGTTCTATATTATTTTTCTTCCCTTGCTATCCTTTCCTTACTGGCTATAGAAGACATTTATAAAGCACATGAGACTTTCTTCTCTCAGACTTTCTCTTTCAGTATTTATAGAAGAAAAGTTATTGATCTAGTAGTAATATTAATGTGTGGCCCTCTGTTAAAGTATGCTATGAATGAGCAGAGGGATTTAGGGGGCTTTTCAGACACACAATTTCTTGAAAAACACTCCAGCCTTTGAACAATGGTGATGTTTGAATATTATAATTAAGAGAAATACCAACTTCAATTCTAGTGAGAATATGGGATGGGATCTAATGGCAGGATGATGTGGCAATCACTTTAGCCCGGCCTCTACTACAGTTATCTTTCCTTTGCTGCAAAAGCATAAGGCTCTCTCTGTACATAGAAGAGACAGAGATAAGGTTCTACCATATTCCTATTTCCTGATGATGATGTGCTGGGTGACAGTTCCTTAGAGGCCACTCCACTGTCCTGTTTAGAATCTTTATATGAATGTGTATCAGTTACCTGTCAAAAGTAACCTGTCATGGTTTGATCCAGGTGTCTCCCACAAACAATTGAATGTGTTCTGATAGATCGATCCTCAGCTGATGGCTGTTTGGGTTTTACAACCTCGATGAAGCTGTGTTTATGGGGGTGGGCTTATGGGGGTTATAAGCCAGCATCCCCTTGCCAGAGTTTGGCACACCTTCCAGCTGCTGTTTGCAGTGCTGTGGCAGAGGTGATGTCCAGCCCTCTGCTCGTGCCATCGTTTTCCCTGCCAGGATGGAGTCTCCCCTCGAGTCCATAAACCAAATAAACCCATTCCTCTACAAGCCACTTTTGTTTGGATTATTTTTGCGCAGCAACTAGAAAGCTGACTGCAACATAACCTATGGAAGGATAACAGATAGATACTGAGGATGCCCAAAGGAAATCCCGAGGTTCTTAATAGCTCAACAATAAAGAAGAGTAAAACTCACTCACTGTGACTCAGGGAAATTCATGGAAGAGGTGATGTCAAGAATGTAAGAGTCATGGTGGGGGAGAATATCCAGAGACATCGCCCTCCTCAACAACAACAAAACGTACACACACACACACACACACACACACACACACACACACACACCAACAACCTAAAGCTTGTACAATTCCTAACCCCCATCCCATGGACCAATGCAGCAATCCCAATGAGGAGGGCCCTCACTGAGTTGGGACCAGGAAGGAGGGAAATGGCGATACCAACATAAGACTTGTTCCTTATTGTATGTCTAATTTTCAACATTAAATTTTCAAAAAAAATATTACTGGTTTTGTGAGAAGCCTAGAAACAGGGGTAGGTGAAGGGCACAGAGCTGTGAAGCCTTATTTTAATCCCAAGTAGGTCACGCATGAGAGTGACAGATCAGGCACCCCAGACTCACTCTGGGTGGGGTGGAGAGCTCTTCAGAGCTGGGAATCCTTGAGGAGATAGAAATTATGATGTGCTTTATATTTTGTCAAATAAAATCATAAAGGCACCACCAAAGGGGGTTAACTTACAATGGTTATTTTGATTTTGTTTTCAGACTTAAGGAACAAGTAGAAATGTTTCTTTTGACTTATAAAAATTACAACATATATAAAATAACAAAAATATTAAAATGCATTAAAAAATCAGTTTAGAGGATAGTGTTTATGTCAACTTACAGTTGTGTGTGTGTGTGTGTGTGTGTGTGTGTGTGTGTGTGTGTGTGTGTGCCATTGCACACATGTGGAGGTCAGCGGGCAGCTTTGCGGTGTCATGGTGCCTCTGTCCTGCCTTCTTTGAGACAGAGTCTCTTGCTGCTACAAACAAAATAAAAGGCTGAAAACAAACATCAGCCTACTTAGTCAATGAGACGTGGATTCTCCCCTTGTCCAGCTCAACTAGTGAGCTGATGTCCAACATGGAGACAGTATCTGTTGAACATATCAAAACCACGTGATGTGACCCAGTTCATAGCTGGGTATGAGTTCAGGGCCTCTGTAAAGGACAGAGCAGAAGTAGAAGTGTATATATAGAAAAATGCTGTCATGAATAAAGGGGACAAGGGGAAATAAACACTGAAACCATCAGGGTAAGAAAGAATTGATCAGGAAGAAACTCATCTGGGAATTCATTCATTGCTAAGTAATTTTCAACCAGGATGACCAGAGCTGCTGGAGCAATCCTAGTAAGTATAAGTGGATCCAATGAATTAAAATGCCAAGGGTCCAAGTGGATTTGAATTTTAAATCAATAACAAATAATATTTAGTATAAGTGTTCTCAAGTATTTTCAAAATACACCTATAAAATTGCTCATTGTTAATCTGAAATTCAAAATTTTGCATGTCCTGAACTTTGACAACCATAAACAGGAATGTCTTGTCTGCTAAGAAGGGGCTTTCAGTAGTACCCACATTGTTTCAATCATTGCCTGGGAATGAGTAAATGGAGGCCTGATGGAAACAGGCTACTTGGAGAGGAAGCAGATGGGGCTGTCAGTCAACTATACTCCTCACAGTAGGTGATCTTGAAGGACAGGTGGGCAGCAGACCTGGTAGACCGCCCAAGAAAAAAAACCTATATTACATAAAAATCATTCCTTAAAGTTTGGAGACACCTAATGTCCTGGTGCTTCAGTCTTAGCTAAATAAGAGGGCAAGGAATGACCTGGCTGGATGCTAATGGGTGAATCAAAAATGAGTCACATGGCTTCATTGAAAGAAGTGAGTCTCTGTGTTTATCCTGACGAAGAATGTGAGGAAACTTTCCTTGGACTAAAGGTAGAACAGATTGTTAAATGCCTCTGAAGAATGATTTGTCGTCGTCTTTGATATCAGTCAAAGATCACTGCAATGAATAGACATGGAGTACACTGATACCATCACATTCTTGGGGGCTCAATTGGGTCCAGAAATAAGTCAGGGAAGTCTCACATGAATCAGGAGGTACAGGTGAAAATCTCTAAAAATAAATCAAAACCCTCGAAGCATCTATTTTGGTAGCATCTTGAAGTCAAAGGTATAATGGAGTACTAGTTGTATCCCTATTGCTGTAGAGTCTGATCCCATTTGGAAACAGTGTCTCTATATAATCAAAATGAATTCATGAATGAGTGCTCATCAAATATGGCCACTTCTTCATAAAAAAAAAGGAATTTACACATAGCAACTCACACACCAGAAAATGCTAGGGAGAACACAGAGATTTTCATAGGCAGAGATCATGATGATATACGCACAAGACAAGGAATGCCAATGGGAACAATTGACAGAACTCTACCAAAGAACTTGGCTCTTAAGAAGACAGAAACCCACTGTAGCTCTCAAAGCCTAGAAATTACTCAACCCTGCTTACACCTTGATCTTAGATTTTGAGTCTTCCAAGGTCTGAAAATAAATTTCTGTTTTCTAAGACACGCTGCTGAACTTTGTTAAGACAGGCCTAGCAAACAAATACAAAAATAATAATCCAATTTATCTTTAATCACCTTGAAAAGTATTTCAACATCAGCAAAGTCCAGGAAGGTTCCAAGCCAGATCAACATTCTGGTCTACAATGAAATAGAATTACCCTTCTTCTCTCTTTCTGATGCTGCACTGCAGGAAGGGTCAGTACAACCTCCCCTCTTCTGTTAACCTGGGCCTGAAAGAAACCAGAAATTAGAATCTGATTCAGAGTTGTTATAAGTATATAGGATGGAGGAGTTTGTAACTGACTAGAGGCAGTTTTGTGGTTAAAAGTGACCAGAAGATCTATGTGACAATATTTTGAGCCACCACCAGTCCAACTATGCCAATGAGCCACAGGTGGAGGGCTGACATCCTGGCAAGAGATGAACCCCCCAGACCTACTGTGGAGGATCCACATGGAATCCCACAGAGATTGGTGGGATAAGCAAGAGACCTATAAACACAGCCAATCTGTCAACCCAGGATAAGTCAGCGAGACAGACACCAACGATTTCCAACACAACCTAAAGCAGAAGTACAGAAACCCTTAAGTTCTCAACAATAATTCAGTCTTACAACTCACCCACAATGACTCAGGGAACTACACAGAAGAGGGGGCAGAAAGAGTGTAAGAGCCATGGTGGGGGAGAATATCCAGAGACATGGCCCCCCTCAACAACAACACACAAAGGGGGGAACTTGACTGCCTCCTGTGCTATCCACAACCCCCTAACCAATGGAACAATCCACTATGCCCACCGAGGAGGATACCCAGTGGATTGGGGACAGGGAGGAGGGAAATGGGGATACCAACATAATCTTTATAAGCTTGGCTAATACAAAGTATCTAATTTTAGACAATAAAGATATCAATTTTAAAAATCTAATAATCATGAGAGATGCCAAAGGATCTGAAGAAAAAATTCATCCTCAGCCCAGTGTTAACAAAAGGATGAGAAGCCAGGAGTGAAGCTGGAATAGTTTGTTCAGGATTGTGTTTATTTGAGAAACACACGTTTATTTTACAAAGGGAGAAACTTGAGCTCAGGAGAATGTAAATGAGCTGCTTAAGGTCAGACAAGTAATTAGTGACAGAGCTGAGACTAGACCAGAGTCTTCCTGTTTCCCTTTTAAATTCCTCTGAACAATTCTGGCTTATCTTGGAGATTGCAGGTTATTTTTAGACTATGTGGAGTGATGTTTCATTTTTTAAGCCACATTGGAAGAGTTTTGTAATTTCTCAAACATATGAAACCCAAAGTAACCCTATGACCTAGCAAATGTACTCTGTTTTATAAAGAGAACCAGTACAAACTAGTGTTTCCACACAAGCTGGTATATGACTTTGTAACAGCATTAAATTAAAACAGCCTAATTATGGAAACTGCCCAAATGCCAATAAGCTAATAAACAAACAAAATAGGGCATGCAGCATATTGGAATATCATGTTCCAATGTAAAGAAATGAAGAACTGAAGCATTGGCCTACACTGATGTTTCTTTTATTTTGTAGCTATTTCTTCTGAATTGAAACACTTCCTCTTGGAGAGAGAGAAAGGCTCTGCTCTAGAATCTAGGGAATCTTGGAAGGCTCAAAAAAGCTCATGCAACTTGTAAGATTCACAAGGATACTCCACCAAACTGTATGAGCAATAAACTGGAGATAAGACTCCTCAGTGGAGCTGCCTGCAAGTGGAGCAGATAGCTTCAGGAATTCCACTTCTGTGATTCAGCATCCACACTCAGAATGGGCTTTTCCATGGTGCAGCTGCCTTGGGGTTACCCATGCTCCCATAAGTGATACAATAGCCTTGCTGATTAGCCAATTTAGACTTGGGTAGAGTCATTTCTTTGGCTTGTCATCCATGCCCTATCTGGAGTAAAGAGACATTTGCTCACATCTCCCTTTGAAAAGACATACAACAGTACATAAAATGAAAACACCAGGTTACAAAGGACCATTATTTTATTTATTTATTTATTTTGGTTTTCCGAGGTAGGGTCTCGCTCTAGTCCAGGCTGACCTGGATTTCACTATGTAGTCTCAGGGTGGCCCTGAACTCATGGCATTCCTCCTACCTCTGCCTCCCGAGTGCTGGGATTAAAGGAGTGCCCCGCCACGCCTGGCCAACAAAGGACCATTACTATGTAGAAAAATAACATTCCTGAATGGACAAACATATAGGCAAAAAATACAGTAAATATTTTCTACAGTTGAGAGAAATGTAGGTAATAAGGATGAATTTTAATAGGTACAACATTTCCTTTGGGGTGACAAAGTTCTAATTTTACTGATGATGTTTTTACAACTTTATGATAAAACATAAAAAGTAAATTACATAATCTAAATTGCTTAATTTTTTTTAGTATACACAGCATATATCTGAATGTTAGGCAGATTTTCAATGCTGTGAAAAAATATTTAAAAAATTAAAGTAGAGGAAGGTTATTTTGGCTCACAGTTTCAGAGGGGCCAATGATGTTGCAATGGACCTGTGGTGAGAAAAAATCATGGTGGGAGGGTGGAACTATGTACAAAGTGCTGCTAAGCTTTTATTGGACAGAAAAGAGAGACCATAGAAAGAAGAAAAGATGAAAAATAAGATATAACCTTCAGAGTTACACCACTACTTTCTTCCACCAGGCCCCATACCTCATTCATCCTGAGGTCATCATCAGGTGAGCTCATTAATGAAGTAGGCGCTTTCATGAGCCAGTTACCCCTCATCAGCACAAGTAACCATACTAACAGCCTTTACTTCATACCCAAGCCATAGCAATCAATAAACCATAAAAACCTGGGTGAATTTTTAGTATAAGCAAAAACTATACTTTTTAACCCATCAAGGGAAAGAAGTATAAGAATATTTTTTGCAAGTAAAATATGTTTCATTGTTCTTTAAAAGGGTTCAGGGTTTGGTTTTAAATCTGGCTGTATACCTTTCATCAGTCTACCATCTCTCACCATATCATACTGGCTTCAGAGAGCAGTACTTAATTAAACACAAAAATGTTTTAATTTTGAGAAAAAAGTTCAGTTCTGAAAACAATAAACAGTAGTCTAATTTAAAACAAAATGGGTTTGATTCGTGTTTCATTACACAATCTTCTCCTCACAGAACCAGAAATATAATTCTTCCAAATCTGGCAGGCATTGATTGTGCATATATATGTATAATATATAATACATATATAATTTAGAACTTTCCACAGTGTGTTATATTTTGGCCTGGCACTTAGAATAAGAGCATTCTCATTTAAAAGTGGTCATTTGGTTCAAATAAAGATTTGTCTTACTACAAACACAGGGGCAGATTATTAGTTTATATAGAAGAACTTGAATTGAGATTTTTCACTATAAAGCAGTATTTTCACCATCCTAACACATTTTAGTGAATCTGAATTGATAGTGTGCCCTCTACCATCTTACAACTTATGTATTCATGTCTCATGACTTAGCCTGGAGCAGCCATACTCTCAGGAGTAAGGGCTTAAAACATGGTATTTTATCATTGAAAGAAATAATAACCTTTAGACACCTGAAAGAATGTGAAATGTAATTCTCTATCCATTTCTTCTTCAAAACTAAAAAATCATAGGAGTGTAACTTTCAAAATAGTGTATCCATTTTTTCATAAGGTTATGAAGATTTACACTTTTCCTTCAAATGTGATGGATTTCTCAGCAGCCAATCCTAATATGCATAATTCAGTGTATAAATATTTTGAAAATTAACACCACAAAATTTGATCATTTATGATCACTTAACTCCATAATGATACCTTGACAACCTTTGCTTTCATATTAGGGCCTCCATTACAGACACTATTAAAGATAAGGTCAACCAGTAGAAGACTTTAAATGATTTTTAAAGAAATTTTAATGACAAAAAGGTACATAAAATATACAGAAGGTAGCTGGCAAAGTGGACTTGGAAGGCATTCTAAAAATCAATAGAGATAATGTAAGTAATGTTACTTGCTCAAAATATCTCACATCATTATTATGAAGATATTTTTACCTTGAGTCTGCTTGACTTTAATGCATCTTTAGGTAGTATATATTATATTTATCTTGGCAAAATTCTGTTTTCTCTTGGTTTTATATTTTACACTATGTTTTTTTTCTCTCTCTAAAGTATTATAACTTCCTAATCTTGAAATTTCATAGGACATGTGTGCATCCTTTCCCTTCCCTCCTGTCTTCTCCTTTTCTCTTCTCCTCCCAACCCCTTCTCTCCCATCTCTACCTTGTCCTCTCCTCCTCCCTTCTCTTTTCACCTCCTTTTCTTTCTACTTCTTCTCCCTCTCATTCCTCTTTCTTTTTTACCAAGAAGTTCTATAGGATTTTCCAATGAGAAAAATTAAATGAAGAAAAAACAATGACAATGAGTGAAACATGGACTTCAATGTGGCATTATCGCAAAATGAGTACTGAATTATTAAAAATAATAATTCACATGTCATTTGGAAAATACATTGAAAATAGATACATCATGGTTTAGAGGTTGAATATGAACAATTGCCTCTGGTAGAGAGGAAACTGACCTTTAATACAGTCACTCAATAAATACTTTCTCTCACATAACGTGAGTAATATTATCTCTGCTTCAGTATCTTATGAAAAATTTGGACAAGGGCCTACTAGGTTTTTGTGCAGTATATTTCATGTGTGTTTGTGCACAAACATGTACATGGTATGTGTGTATGTGTGTTGGTGCTATAAGTCACCAGTAATACTTTAGTTCCCATAACTCATAACCAGAAAAAAATTAAGAAATAAGTAATGTTATCTTTTGTGTAACACTTGATTTCTTAAGTAAAACAAGGACTGGTTAAAAAAAAAACAGGGAATTAAATGATTTAACTACATGAAGTATGTAGTTACCTAGAATTCAGAAAATTCTCTGTTGAAAATTATGCAGCTCTATGTCTATACTTTTTCAGTTCATTTGCAAAGAAACTGTTTCCCTTGAAAGAGCACCATTTCTATGTAAATCACATCAAATATCATGAACATTTATGGTGCGTTACTATAAAAGTAAATTCTAATCTATACTACCTTATTCAACTTGGAGTTTTAAAATTGTTTTTAATTATTCTCAATCTCACACCATTAATCAGTAACTTGCTATATTTCCCATATATTCTTTTTTATCTTGAAATTGGTTTGTTTACAACCTTAATCAATTTTGTGAAATTGTAGTTGCTCACTGTAATGAACTGTGTGTTTAAATCACCACTAAAAAAATTCCTATGCTGAAATCCTATCCCTTTTGATTATGGCATTCAAAGGTAAAGCCATTGGGTTATGACTAATTTCTTTATGAAGGAGACCAGAGACAGATACTTCCATGTTAGCCCAGAGTAAGAATTCTTCAGCCATTGGCTTAAAAGAGATGCATCTCTAGGCCTTGGTGATATACACCATGATCGCAGACTGTCAAACCCTATAGCTATGAGAAATTTATTTTTATTTTTTTCAGCTATGCAGTGAATAATTTGTTGTAGCATCCTAATCACTCTAAAACATTCACGCATCAAACATTTAGCGGATTACATTTATTGCTTCAGAACAACAAAATACGGAAATGATTTGAAGAAAGAGAATAAGAAATTTGTCACTTCTTTTGTGTAATACTTGATTCCTTAAGTAAAATGGGAAAAAATAAGTTGTCTACATTAAAATCTTTGCAAATCACAAGCTTTTAACGTTGAGTTTTTGTGAATATACTTAGATATTTTGAACACAAGTAAATCTGCAGGCAATTATAGACTGTAATCTATTCTCCATTAACATTCAAACATGCATGCATTAAAGGTACAGTTGTTGTCAAGCCCTTTTCCTTATTGTTTTGTCAGCATAGCTCGTCTTCACCTTTAACAAGGCACTGTCAGATTAGCTTCCTTTTTTAAAAAAAGAAAAAAGACATTTTGTTTTGCCTGAGATACTTTGGAGATAATGGAATTCTATATCCTGTATTTCTTTATAAATAATTAAAAAAATAAACCTTGGTGAACTACCTATTATGCTATTTTGGAAATAATAAGGGCATTTTTGTTTAATCCAAAGATAAGATCTATTCTCCCAAAACAACTGCCCACATTGCTTAGATGCATTTTAACTATTTCCTTTTGTCTATTTTATTTTGCCTTTTTCAAGCAACCTGACCATCTAGCTGCAGGATTTATACCCTATTGCAGAACAAAGGCAATATGTATTAAGGATTTCAAAATGGGATTTCCATTTATTTACTATTCATACCTTGGCTCCCCTGAAGTTAGTGTTGTAGCATTTATATGTCAATCACGGGCTTTACTCTCTGATCTTAGCCATTAGATACTTCGGAATAATCCACTTGACTGGGTCTGCTTCCTATTAGCTTGTCTCATTCCTTTTTTCCTTGCTTTCAGTTGACTTATTGTTATTATAGTTTCAAAATATGCGCAATGCTGAGAGTTTTGTAATCAGTGGTTCTAGGAATATTTCTTTATCAAAAGCATCTTCCCCATTGAGTAAATAAAAGGCTTTAATAATAGCTATGTTGATAGTGGTATCTACTATGTATAATACACAAGGTACTTTTCTAGTGGCCATTTTTTTGTGGAAAACAAAAAGAACTAAACTTTGGAGATAATATTCCAAAAGCCTAGGAAGATGTTAACATATTTTTCAAAATATTTCAGTCATGGTATCAACAAGAAGAAACAGCATACTGAAAAGAAATACTTGAGTGACACCTAAAGAAGGGAATACTTGTAATCGGTGCTCAGGGAGGGTTAGGTACATCAGGGGCAGAGCACAGTTCTCTGGCCCGAGTATGAAGAAGTGAGGAAGAAGAATATCTCAGTTGATTTGCTAGACTGGCCAAGTCTATCTACAATACTGTAGATAGAACTACATATGGGTGGTTGAACAAAGGAAATTTTCTCACAACTCTAGAGACTAGAATTCTGAGAGAAAATGGCAGTGAATGGGTGCTTCTGAAAGCTGTGAAGGATGGGTGTGTTCTAGAACTTTCTTCTTGGTTTGTAGGTAGCTGTTTTTTTTTTTACTTTGTCTCATATTACTTCCTCTATATACATGAGCCCAGAGAGAACCATATCATTGGGAGAGAATCTGAAATGATGAGAAAAATGCCACGGTTGTCTATCTTTATTTGATTAATGATGCATTAATTTTTCTACTCAAGTCTCTGAGCTTTTCTCAGTGTCTACAAACCCACAGTAGAAAGCTGAATTGATTCTGTTCTTAGAGGTTGGCTTTTCAGCATACAGAACAAGAGAAAGGGGGACATAGTTATTCATTATGCTTTTGCTTGCTGTGACAAAATACCCAACAAAAACAACTTCTTGGCACAGGTAGGAGGATTTCTGTGAGTTCCAGGCCAACCTGGGAGTAAAGAGTGAAATCCTGGTCAGCTTGGGCTAGTGAGAGATCTTACATCAGAAAAACTAAAAGTAATAATAATAAATAATAATAATAATAATAAATGATGGAAGGGTTTATTTTAACTCTTATTTCCAAGGAATACAGTCCATCATGCAGAGGAAGACCTGGTCCCAAAGGCAGTCAGGAAGCAGGAGATGCCCAGCTCACTTTCCCCACTCTATTCAGTTCAAGGCCCAGCCCATGACGGATCTTCCACCACAGTCAAACCTTTCTGGAAACACCCCCACAGATTCACCCAGATGGGTGTTCCCATGGTAATTCTAAATCTAGTCAAGTTGACAACAAATAAGTGGATTTGTTGTGCTGAAAATGTCATCTACCTCTCATTCAAGAAAGTAACTCTTAGGTTAAAGTGAAGGAAAAGGTGATACTGTTGCATACTTTTAAAATTTACAAATGTCTGCCAAATCCCAGATTCTCAAAAATCTTTCCAAAGATTAAGGGAATATAGTGTGAGGATTGCATTAACAATGAATGACAATTACCAGAAGGCTGAAGTGTATGCAATGTGTTACAGGGAAACTCAAAATAAACAGACAGGCCCTGATTAATGGTCTGCTGCTCATTTACTTCAACCAGAGCCATGGCCACACAGAGAGTGAATTCATAATTTCCATACAATATAATTAGTCATTACTGCTTTGAAATAAAATAAGACACTTTATTTTTAAAAAAGTTACATAATCCCCTTCCTCCATCCTTTGCATCGCAACCCTCACCAGCGATCTTCTTTCCCTCATTCCCTCTTATATTTTAATGATTTTCCCCCTCTGTCATCCAGTCCAACCTGTTGATGAGCCAAAATGATGCAGATCTCATGCAGCTATGACAGCTGTTGTGAAGTTGTGAATGCTATGATCATCACTGTATATCTAGAAGTGAATGTCCCAAATCATTCTTTCCCGTTCTTTGTTTCCTGCATTCTTTTTGCCACATCTTATGCTATTGTTTCTGAGCCATTGAAGGGTATGGCAGAGATGTCTCATTCAGTGCTGAACACTCAACTGTAAGTTCTCAGCATTTTTGTGTTTAGTCTTTCCAGCAGTCAAGACATCAGGGAAAAAAATTCTCTAACCAAAAGTGAGAGCAACAACTAGTATGTTGTCATAAACATACGTATTTAGTGAACAATATGAGTAACATGAGAACTCAAGATCTCTTCTTCTTTGTCCAATGATGTGTGTGTGTGTGTGTGTGTGTGTGTGTGTGTGTGTGTGTGTGTGTGTCTGTGTTTGGACCACTGCTAATTTTCAAATGATACTAAAGTAGTCCTGGCTATATGAGTATTTCTGCTATAACTTCAATTAACATTCTACAAGTGTCTGTGTTATACATGAGATTTTCATTATGTGCAGAGTTGAATTATGGCCTTCCTGAGGTGAGTACTGTATCTATCTTGTTCATTATAACTATAATATAACATAATAGATGATTCTTAAGCATCAGTATTACTTGAAACCTGAGTTACTCCTAAGGTTACTATTTTAAATAACTAATAATTACAATCAGGAGAACTATGAGATCTTAAATATATATATATATATATATTAAAAATATACACATATGTATAAGAAATGGCATAAAGACAATACATATTTCTAAAACAATTCTTCCAGTTCTGTTTTCCCAGAATTATCATACTTCAACAGTCCTTTTTTGTGTGAATGTTTCACTGTTTTTCCCAATTATAGTTATTAAATTGTGACAGTAGTGTCTTGCCCTTCTTAACTGCATTTGGAAATGTAGCCACGGGGTAGTGAATTATATAGTCTATTCAATAACTCATACCTTACAGAGCACTCTTTAATGAAGCTTTTTTGTAACTTTTTAAGTACCTCAATTTAAACAAATGAAGAGTTTTTAAGAGGTTAATTGACTTGGATATGTTAAGTCTTACAGAAAGGTCTAGGCTAGGACCCTGTTTTCAGTTTATCACCAAGATTATAAGTGTAATTTCCATAAAAACAAATTGTTACATGTTTCAGCTTGTGTGACTAATGTAATTTTCCATAATGTTTTTATTGTCACAGTTGGGAACTGTACAGCCTACTTCATTTCAATTATTAGAGTCATTTTGACAATTATTCTCCCCACAAGGACCATGGCAAATGCTTTCTGTATCCACACGAAGTTTGATCTTTGCTAGCAGCTGTTCGTTATAGAGAAAATGCCAGAGTTCTGTAACGCAACTATCTGGCAGCTAAGAAGGCTGTTTTCCAATGTTCAGTGTATTTTTTTCTCATTTTTAAGAGTTCCTCAGCTATTTTATGTATCTATTTAATTGCCTCAGTATGTTTCCTTAGTGAAATAGTGAATTCCAGTTACCTATAGTAAAATAATGCTTTACTTGACCCATGCTTTGTGTAATAATAACAAAATCTGCAGAGGCTCCTAAAATAGTGTAAGTTGCCTGAGGCAGCCCTCTCTCTTGAGAATTTCCTCCAGCCTTTTTGAAGGAAAGCTGGGGCTTTAATGCTGAAATGAGAAATATATATATATATATGATTTGAAGCCTCCAGCTTTTACTCTATGGAATATACTAACATTTTCATAAGTATATCTTTTTTTATTTTAAAAGCCTCTCAATATGCACAAGAATGCTTCAGAAATACCAATCCTTAACAGTAAGAAACATCTACCCTCAGCTTATACTATGTGTATTACCTCTTCTTCCACTAATGTTTGTGTAAGAATAGGGTTTGTCCACGCACAAAATTCTAAAGAGGTATGGCAAAGAATGTCTAAACTTGGGGTGGAGGTGCAAAGTCATATGCCCAGAGGTTACAAACTAGACTATAAAACACATGTTCTACCTGACCAATCATATTAATGGTTGTCTGGGCCTATAATTCTACAACTGAACTTGGCAAGGAATGTAATGAGCGCTTGAGAAGCAATTAAAAATTTTAATAATGAGATATCATAATCATTATGTCGAAAAAAATTTCCAAGTTTCTAACAATTCTTATAAGTCATTATCCCTATTTGCTACCGATATGGTTTTCTATATAAAAATTTCTAAAATTTGTACAAAAAGTCTATGAAGTGATTGATTAGCTGGGTCAAGTTGCAGGATACAAAATCAACTCATGCCGTAGTAGCATTTTTATGCACCAATGACATCTCTGAAAAGAAGCCATGGATGAGTCCACTTTTATAGGTACCAAAAGACTTTAAAGTCTTGAAACAAATTTTTTTATCAAGGGACTAAAAGGCCATGACACTAGAAGAATTGTAGAAGTGTGGTAAAAGAAATTGGCGACTACACAAATAAAATGGAAATAAGTTCCCACATTCATGCACAGGAAGAGTGAAGATTGTTAAAGGTAGCCAGCATGATGGCGCATGCCTTTAATCACAGCACTTGAGAGGCAGAGGTAGGACTATCAGCTTGAGTTAGAGGCCAAACTGAGAATAAACAGTGAATTACAGGTCAGCCTGGGCTAGAGCAAGACCCTGCCTCAAAAAAACAACAACAAAATAAATCTTCAAATCTTCAAAAACAAATAAAAAACTTCAAAGACAACATTCTTGATCAAAAAGAAAAAAGAAACCTGACACAACCTGGCTTTGAAACATACTCAAAAGCTATATGCATGTGACAGACATAACATAGAAAAGAGTGCCCAGTTAAACACATTCATTTGAAGTCATCTGATTCTGCATAAAGAAGCAAACCACACCCTGGAGAAGGACAGAATCTTTATCAAGTGAGCCATTTTCCTTCACAGCATTCTCACCACCATAATATCTCACCATACAGAGACCTAAGAAGAATGAAGCCGAAATACATCAGCTGAAACCTCTAAAAACAGTTAGTAAAAATAAATCCTTTTTCTTTTCAGCTAATTCACTCAGGTATATTGTCTCAGTGATGAAAAATGACAAATATGTAACCTACAGTATGGTTAAATTCTTTAGGGTGTGCAATAGTCTATTAGGTGAGTGGTAACTGCTGATTCTGCTGTTTCCTGATACCTTGCAGAATGACCTTCATACAAAGTAGAAAGAGTTATGCTTGTTTTCAGTTTTTTTTTCCAGTAAAATAAAAAGACATTTATAATAGCTTCAGAGAAAAAACAAAGTTGAGAACATGATCAGAGTAAAAGAAATCAGACATCAGGCTAACTTTTTTTATAGAGATTACCTAATTTGGATCTTAAAACAAACCTACCTATTAAGTAGTTATAATAATTGTTATTTGCATTTTACAGATAAGAAAAATTGAGGATCCACAGAGGTCAAGTAACTCATCAAGTGACACAAACCATGAGGGTGATTCATATTAGAAGATGTGGTAGAAAGACACTGTTTCAGTGTATACGATATATTTTACTATATTACTAGCATTTGGAAGTGCATATTTTATTTGACAGTATTTATGAATCATGTGTTTCATTCTCATAATAACTGGTAGTGCAGAAATGCTTCCATATGCTGGAAGTTTGGTGTGGGCTTCTGATGAGAAGAGAGAATGTCATGTCATAATGTGTCTGCTTATAATCAGTCAGCCACAGCATGTATAAATTTAGAAATGGTATTCCCACAGAATTAACTCCAAGCAATATTCCATTTCTGCTGACCTCCTATGACTGATAAAGTTATGTGTGCAATGCAGTACAGCTACAAAGTAATGTATTTTTTGGAGTGAGTTAGAGAGGCAAGAGAACTTAAAATGAAATAATATTTAAATTCCAAAATTAAGTTAAATTCTAAAACTTTAATAATAAATGAATAATTTGTGTTGCAGTCAGCTTTCTTGTTGCTGCGCAGAAAGAACCCAAACAAAAGC
>PVHP010020504.1:0-30556 GCA_004024765.1 Zapus hudsonius | reverse complement strand
CAGGCTGGAGAGATGGCTGTGCAAGCATGAGGCCCTGAGGGTCTAGAGGGGGCTTGAGTTCAGCCCTCAAGACCCACGTAAGCAGCTGAGCCTAGCTGAGCAGCAGAGACTGGGGAACTGCCAGGGCTTCTGAATAAACCTCAAGCTTCGGGCTTAGTGAGAGACCTCTGGTCAAGTAAGAATGAGCAGAAGGATGAAGGGGACACTTGACCCTCCCCTCCAGCCACCACAGGCGAGTGCATGGGACATCAGACGGGCATATATGTGCGTATATCACACAAACACAAACACACACACACACACACACACACACACACACACACACCCATATAACACATCAAAGAAATATGGAAAGCTTGTTACATAATGATCCTCTGCCCCCCTGTCCTAGGGTAGACACAAATATGAGCTGTGTAGTAGACTATGAGAGGCCCGAGCCCTGTTGCACCAAAAGATGGGATCTTAGGCTGAAAACTTGGTATCTGGAATAATAAGCAGGAGTCAAGTGAGCTAGACTGCTTATCTCCCTCAGAAATGATAGAGTCAAAGGTAGCTATCTAGCCTGGTCAAATGCCAGATGTGGTGATTTGTGCCTGTAATCCTAGCATCTGTGAGGCTGAGACAGGCAGATTACATTGAGTTCAAGGCCAGCCTGGGTTACAAAGTGAGATACTGTATCAAAAGAATGAAAGAAAGAAGAAATAACAAAAGAAAGAGAGAGAGAGAAAGAGAGAGAGAGAGAAACAAATAAAGGCACATGGCAAATCTGCCTAACATGGATCTAGAATTCAACAGATTTTTCCACCTCCCTTCCGGCCATCTGACCACCTGGCTAAACAGCCATCATCACATCTTCCCTGGGGACCAAGCTCATCTCTTAAGCAGCCTTTGTTTCTAATTTTTCCCTTACGTTCAGCACCAGGTAGTTCTGGGAAGAACACAACAGAACAAGAAATCCCAAGTAGCTCTTTCCATGTCTAGATGAAAATTAGAAGTATTCTTACATGATGTAACTATTTTAGAATTCTGGGGTGGCTTAATAGTAAATTTCAGTCATTTTCATTCAATTTCAGCTCTTATCAAGCTACCTATCCCCCACCCCACTGCAAGAAGCTATCAGCACCCTACAACCTCAACCCCTGGAACAGTTTGAACACAGTTTAGGGGGGTCAGGGTGATCAGAAAGACCAAGGCTTAGATAGCTCAGCCAACGACGCTTGCCTCATAAGCATGAAGACCTAAATTTGATCCCAGTACCCATGTAAAAATACTGGGCATGGTGGCATGTGTGTAGTCCTAGCACCAGGGAGGCAGAGACAGAGGATTCCTGAAGCTCCCTGGCCAGCTTGTCCACTCTACTTAGTAAGTTTCAGGCCAATGAGAAACCATGTCTCATAAAAATGTGGACAGAGATCCAGAAAATGATGGCCAAGGTTGTCTTCTGCTCCCCCTCCCACACCCACACAGAGACACACACCATGTTCTCTAAATATTGAGGATCTGTGTTCTGGATGCTGAGTAATGCTGATCAGAGAGGTACTCCTTGTTGTGACCCAACCCCTTTCTGGTGGGTGTGATATCCTTGTGATCTAAAAGGATTTACCTGTCTTCATTTTCCACTTCTTTCCCTTTTGGGAAGCAGAGATTAAGGACAGAGACATCCAAAAGCAGCCGCACATATGAGAAAAAATTAGTAACTCTCCATGCTTACAGAAAAGCACAAACTTAGAAAAGACCTTAGAAGACCCAAGTTGATACTTCAGGCTGAACCTTGGCACTCACTTGGGCAGCTAGGATGACATCTGGAATTCAGTAGGCATGTAGTAAATATTTTTTGAAAGAATGAATAAATAAAATCCCCATATTGAGTTGAATTGCCAATTTTTGACTCACTAGGCAAAAAAAAAAAAAAGCCACTATGGTCCTCAAGCAAGTTTAGGTTTAAAACATCCAGGAAACTAAGCATTGCACCAAATCCCCTGCTATATTCCACCATCCCTTCAGATACATGTGTGTGCATGTGTGCATAAAATTGGATTAAAATGTATTCTAAGGGAACACCATTGTCAAGTAGGGACTTGGGAGGAAGAGGGTATTTTTGAGCTATGGCTTGCATCCATGAGGGGTGGGCTTGCATGGCACGTGACACGTGACTAAGAATGTTTGGAGCAGCTTCACCTGAGGTAAGAGCACTTGTCTAACTGCCCCCTGAGAGAATGGGCTCCAGCTGTGTGCGAGGCTGGAGAGCGACAGGGGAAGGGCTCGCTGGCTCTCTAATCATGGATGGACTTTCTCTGGCAGCCAAGATGATGAGATGGCAAAAGGCTGACCAGTGGCTACTCGAGAAATGTGTCGGAGGGGTCCGAGGGATTTGGCGGTTCTGTTCCTACCTCAAGGGCAGTGCAGGTGGGTTCTTGGAATTCTTCCTGGGCTCTGCGTTTTCATGTGTGGCTGTAAAAAAATGTGAGAAATGTTTAATCGTGAGGTGGGGACAGAATTCCCAGAGGATGGATAAGGCATCAGAGCGAAGGCCATCAGAGTCATATTCATTCACCCACTTGGCATAGTTTATTGGGTGCCTCTCATGGGCTGCCACTGCGCTGGGGTCTGGATCACAAAAGATGAACCCCGCTTCATAAAGCTGGGGAAGCAAGTCAAACGCCTGTGATGAATGGGTTGAGAACCACCCCTTCTTGCTCCCCTGGGTGCTGGGAGGCCATCGGCTGGCACTGGTTGACACTTCAGCTAGCACATTTTCATTTAGAGACAGGCTCTCGTTCTGAAGGTGAAATTCTGGGTTGCCCGGGAGCAGGACAGGAGAGCTGGGAAGCTCTTTAGGTTTACCACTCAGAGTTGAGTCTGGGCAAAGTGGCAACCTGGGGAGTGAGTGTGTCTTGGTAACTTTGGGCTGCAGCCTTGTAGGAAAGGTTTGTTTTCCCAAGATTTTCTTTTCTTTCTTTTTTTCCTCTTTATCCTTCTGCAACTTGGTCAGAATCTATGGTGGAAAATGTTCATTTTTTTCCCAGATTTTTTTTTTTGCAAGCAAATACCTTTAGCCAGTAAGACATCTCCCCAGCCTAGATCTTCATTTTTTGAACAAAAAATGAAATTCATGATTTGTACTGAGTCATACGGTTTTCTCTAAAGCAATCTTTTTTTTTTTACAACAGCATTTTTAAAGTCACTAATGACCTTTTTCTATTACATTCCTTTTCCCCATGCTTCCCATCCTCCCACCTTAGAAACTTTCTAGATAATTTTTGTTTGTTTGTTATTTATTTTTTTGGAGATATGGTCTCGCTCTAGCCCAGGCTGACTTGGAACTCACTCTGTAGTTCCAGGCTGGCCTCCAACTCACAATGATTCTCCTACGTCTGCCTCCCAAGTGCTAAGATTAAAGAC
Organism: Zapus hudsonius; assembly: GCA_004024765.1. Taxonomy (NCBI): domain Eukaryota; kingdom Metazoa; phylum Chordata; class Mammalia; order Rodentia; family Dipodidae; genus Zapus; species Zapus hudsonius. Next base: position 27,154 of record PVHP010020504.1, on the reverse strand, counting down.
ATGCACCTCCATAGCTGGCGATCTTTTCTGAGTGAGAGATATCTTAACATGAAGGGTACCTACTGATGCTTGGTACAGTGGGGGTGGGGAGCATGAACAGCTTCACCCAGAGGTAACACAAAGGACAGGGTTAAGCTGCAGCTCTGTGTCTATCTTGTTGGCCCACAGGAGAAGAGCTGGTGGATTTCTGGATCCTGGCTGAGAAGATTCTAGGCATAGATGAAACGGACATGAGCGTGAAGGATCACTACCTGTCCCTCCTCTTCGTGCTGAAGGCCACCCACCTGCAGGAGGGCTCCAGGGTGGTAACTCTCTGCAACATGAACATCAGTGAGAATTCTAGAGCGAGCTTGAAATGGGATCCTTGCGGGTGTAAACGATAGCTTAATGCAGTGTCTGAAACCCTCAGGCTTTTGCTTGTCAGACTTCCACACAATCCATCTGCCAGTGGGAATCCCAGCCTTTAATTAACTGGGGGAGAGGTTCAAGGGGACGAGCTCTCCTTATGTAGATACTTACCTCTTCTTAAGATGTCCTGCCCTGAAGTTGGGAAGCGGTGAAGATCATTGCAAAGCTCCCTTGTCTTCCGAGTCTGTATAATTCTGTCATTTTCTTCTAAATGGGATTCTCTGGAACACTTAATAGTCCATGGGCCAAGTACAGTACATGTGTCCTTGCTAAGCGAAGAATACTTTTACTCTAGAAAATAGATTATTTTTATTTATTTGCAAGGAGATAGAAAGAGAGTACAAGCAAGGGAACACACACACACACACACACACACACACACACACACACACACACACCAAGGTCTCCAGCCACTGCAAGCCAACTCCAGATGCATGTGCTACTTTGCCCACTGGCTTTATGTGGGTACTCAGGAATCAAGCTGGGGCTGGCAGGCTTGGCAAGCAAGCGCCTTTAGCCACAGAGCCATCTCTTCAGCCCTGTTTTCACTTTTTATTTTTATTTTTTAAAAATATTTTCTTTATTCATTTTCAAGCAGAGAGATACAGAGAGAGAGAGAGAGAGAGAGAGAGAGAGAGAGAGAGAGAGAGAGAGCACCAGGGCCACCACCTTGTGGGTCTGGCTTATGTGGGTACTGGGGAATTGAACCCGGGGCCTTAGGCACTGGAGGCAAGTGCCTTAACTGCTGAGCCATCTCTCCAGCCCCTGTTTTCACTTTTTAAAGGGTTTAAAAAATAGAAAGACTATGCAACAGAAATTTACATGTGATTTACTGAACTTTAAACATTTACCATAGGGCCTTTTCCCTGGGCAGTTTTCTGGCAGTTTTCTGACTTCTTCTCTAGAACATCGATTCATGTTTGCTTGTTTTAAAATTAGGAAGCATTTTGAATCTAATAGCAATGTGTTCCAGAAGACATACTGTTTGAGATTATCTATATCTTTATTTACATAGATAATTAAAATTGATAACTTACTGTTCATGGTGGTCACAGCACTTGGGAGGTAGAGTCAGGAGGTTCACGAGGTCAATGTCATTCTTGGCTGTCTAGCAAGTTTGAGACCAGCTTGGGCTACATGAAACCCTGTCTCAAAAAAATAAGTGAAGGCTTGAGAGATGACTCAGCATTAAGGCACTTACTTGCAAAGCCTGATCACCTGGGTTCCATTTCCCAGTACCCACGTAAAGCCAGGTGCACAAAGTGCCACATGCATTTAAAGTTCATTTGCAGGGGCAGGAGGTTCTGGATTGTCCATTTTCTTTCTTTTTTTTTTTTTTTTTTTTTTTGGATTGTCCATTCTCTATCTATCTATCTATCTCTCTCTCACACACACACACACCACACTTTCGCTCTCCTTGCAAATAAATGAATAAATTTTAAAAATAATAGTTGATAGCATTAAAATCAGAGTAAGGACTGGTTACTACTTGAAGGATTTGGCTCCTTCAAATTATTCAACCCAACCTCTTTTCTTGATAATCATTTATGATGATGAAAAGTCCCATTCAGAAGCCAGGCGTGGTGGCACACACCTTCAGTCCCAGCACTCAGGAGGCAGAGGTAGGAGAACTGCCATGAGTTGGAGGCCAGCCTGAGACTATGTAGTGAATTCCAGGTCAGCCTGGGTAGAGTGAGACCCTACCTTGAAAAACCAAACCAAACAAACAAAAAAGTCCCATTCAGATGCGTATATCTCTTATTCTTAGCCTATTTTCTTATACCTTTTGCTTTTTTATAATAAAATTATTTTTAAAAGTTCAAAAATTATTTATTTCCATAGGAAGAAGGAAGATAATCAGACAAAAGGAATTATTGTTTTGTTTAGTAGGGGTGTGAGGCAGAGTCTCCTCTAGCCCAGGCTGAGCTAGACCTCACTCTCTGGCCCTGGCTGGCCTTGAACTAACAGAGACCCTCCTACCTCAGTCTCCCAAGGGCTGGGATTAATGGTTGTGCCACCATTACTGTATACTGAGGAAACACCAAAAGCATGCCCACTGTACGTCTGCCCTGTTTTCACCCCCACATTTCTGAAGAACTGGTGAAATGCTAGACTAGAGACATTTGGTGAAGATTTAAAACCACTCTCTTCACTGTCATCATGGCACCCTCTCACCCTCGCCTCTCTCTGCTCTTTCCAGAGTCCCTTCTCAACCTCTCCATCTGGCACCCCAACCAGTCCATCACCAGAAGGGAGGTCCTGAGCCACATGCAGAAAGTGGCTCTGTTTAAAATCCAGAGCTACTGGCTCCCCAACTTTTATACCCACGCCAAGACGTCCATGGCCAATGACGAAGCATGTCAGGGCCTGATGCAGGAATATGAGACCCGCCTGTGCAGCGTCTGCTGCAGCCATGAAGCAGGGCTCCCCCTGAACATGAGTATTAAGAACGGCTGCCACCCCCCAAAGAAGTACTCAACCAAGAAGGCCAAGAGGAGGATGTGGCATCTGATCAACCCTGGCTCTTGGTCTCTGGATATGGAACCCAAGGCAGATGTCTTCACCAAGTGCCCCCAGGAGCTGAGCCCTCCAAAGAAGGTGGTATTAAAGATCCCTGCCCTGCAAGTGACTTCTTCGAAGGAGGGAATCACGTGTTTGCGGGAAAAGGACAGTCACTGTGCCAAGAAGCCTACTGTGAGGAAGAGATCCAAGGGCCACCTCCACATGGAGGACCTCTTTGAGACGAAGTTCTCTGCTCACCTGAGGACCTCCACCCCGCTCATTAACCGCTCTTCCTCAATGAGCACCAAGAAGGCCCTCAAGCATAGCTTCTCCTTTGAGTACACCCACTGGGCCCTGTGTGCCGATGTCCATGCGGGAAACCCCTTCCGGGACCACCTGAAGAAGATGAACTTGCAGGTGGAGATGCAGCTGCTGGACCTCTGGCAGGACCTCCAGCACTTCCTCAGTGTCCTCACGGAGAGCAGGAAGAAGGGGGATGCTGTCTTTCGTCACATGCTGGGCAACAGAATCTGTGAGCTCTACTTGAATGAGCACATCGGCCCATGCTTACCACTCACACCTCAAACTCTTCAGGGCCTCAAGAAGCTGCTCCCTACTGGGGATGTGAATCCCTGGATCCCCAAAGCCCAGAAGGAAATCTGCATGGTAAGCCATGCCTTACAGAAATGGGTTAGTAGATCTGAGAGATGAGGTCAGGACTCATCAAAATTGCTGTCTAGTCATCTGTCTTGCTGTGTGAATGGCAGAGCTGCCCATGCAAACCTGCACACATTGAAGAGCTGCTTAATCTTTTAAGGCACAAGTTTTTCAAATTCCCGAGAATCAGAACTCTGAAGTAGAATGGCAAGTGGTCAATATTCACTTTTTATCCCTTCTTCACTTCTTCCTCGTCATTGGTGCAACCTCCCCAAGCCAGGAAAGTAAGAATATCTTATTTAGAGTAGTTTGAAGAACTCTGTTCTAAGCAGTATGCATTGAAGAGCAGTCATTCCTAGACTATTGATCAAGGAAATGGCTAATTGGGAGGGTTTATTATCCCAAAACATTGTATAATAGCAAGGGAATATCTTGAATACAAGAAGTGAGGCTCATAGATGACCACTGTATCACTGAGTTCTTGGTAGAGAGCAAATGACTTGAGAATCAAATTAAAGGGACTCTTTTTAAAAAGAAATAGGTAGAGGTGAGGGAATCACAGAGATAGTACAATAGCTACCATAAAACCTAATCCTTGATGGGGCACCCTTATCATTCCTATACCTCAAGAACTGATGAGAGAGAGAGAGGGAGAGAGAGAATAGAATGAGGAGAGAAACAGCTGCATGAAATGAGAGAGCTTCACAAGCTGCCTCATCAGTTAAAGAATGTAGTTCAATCCACAGTGACCTAGCTCGGTGGGATCCAGGGAATAGATACCCCTGGCCCACTCTCCTTCTCCTTTCCCATCTCCTGCCAGGACACCCCATTTTGATAAGCTCAATCAAAGGAGAAGGGGGCTTGTTGGTAGAGACTGTGCATGTTAATCTTCTGACACAGCAGGATAGAGTGGAGTGCATGATCTTAAGGAACAAAAAATGGATGCAAACAGCATTATCCTAAAAATTATATTCCCACACATTATCTCCTTTAATCTAATTAGCAACTCCATCATGGGTTTCGCCTTGAGTCTGTAAGCCAACATAAACCCACTCCTTTCACAAGCTGTTTTGGTCGGGTGCAGAGGTGTATTGTTGCCTTTGCTGTACAAATGAGGAAAATAAGACTTGGAATAAGTGAATAATTCCAAAGGCACACAGATGGCTGCAGGTAACTTCCTTTCTTTCTCCCTTTGAGGACAGGGAATGTTGTTGGGTTGTCACTACTCTCAGTGTTCAGTAGTGCTGAAGTCATTCATGTCCCATAGACATTTGGTGAATCAGTCAGTCCCTGTCAGAAATAACCCTGATTTTGGCTTTGTGTAGGACTGTCTTCTAGGTTTCCACTTACCTGTATTCAGTGGATTATCTGGATGCTTTGTTGAGTGCCTGCAGCATGCCAGCTAATGTCTATTTCCTGATTTGTGACTCACAGCAATGGTTTTAAGTTCTGGCTCTGTCATCATCCGACTTTGAGGTCTTAAGACAAACTACAAGTTGAAGTTCTTTAAAGTATCTGTTTTGGTAATTTAGAATTGCAACCAAATTATATTTTGTAATTATATTTATAAACTTAATAAGCTTATAGAATGATGTGGCTAATATAGTCATTCTTATTAATCTGTACAGATAACAAAATCTTTGGGTGCTCAAGTCCCTTATATAAAATACTATAGTATTTGCGTTAACCTACACAAATCCTCCCATATAAATTGCTAGAATGTTTATAATACCTGTTGTAGACAGCTTTCTCATTGCTGCCATAAAGAACCCTGTTAGAATAGGATGTAGCCTGAATTCCGACCTTACAAACCCGACCAAAGGCAGCTGAAGGGAGGAATGGATTTATTTTGATTTATGGGCTTGAGGGGAAGCTATATCATGGCAGGGGAAATGATGGCATGAGCAGAGAGGTGGACATCACCTCCTCCACAGCAGGTGCAAAACAGCAGCAGGAAGGTACAAACACTGGCAAGGGGAAGCTGGCTAAACAACCAGAAGGCCACCCCCAACAAAAATCTCCAACAAGATTCCAATACCCAAATTGCCATCAGCTGGGCATTCAGAACACATTCATTTGAGGGACACCTGGATCAAACCGGCACAGTCTGCCCCTGGCCTCCACAAACTAATACTCATACATGATGTAAAAGACAATGCATTCTGCTCAAGTTTGAGTTTTTCCACAGTTTTTATCCATTTCAATGATATTCAAACATCCCCATAATTTAAGATCTTTAACTGAGTCATAATACCAAAAAACAACAAACTCATAATGGCACAGAACATTCACACTGAAAACGATAACATTGGACATAGAAAAAAACAGATTGAACCAACATAAGATTTAAAATAAACAGGGAAAACCTCAAACTCTAACTCTAAATCCAATAATTCACTCTGGAGTTCCAATTCCGCCCCTCTAGCTTGGCTACTCACAGTCCAGGAAAACTTTCGTCTCATGCTGGCAGCTCTCCTAAGCAGCCATTCCACAGTCCTGACATTCACTGGGTCTCCACTGCAACCCAAGGTTCATCCTCATGGCTCCATCAGGCCTCTACACAGGTAATCCAACACACCTGCTTCACACTGCCCATGGCTATTTTCAAAAACAAAACTGTGTTGCAAATCCAATGACGCTTCCTTCATTTGTTATACTCCATAGTACCAGGTGGGCTACCAACTTGTTAATCCAGGGGGAATAAAGGCAACTTTGAAGAGCAGGAAACCTCCTTTAGCATTCAGGCCCCTTACTTCAAAGAGTCTGCATTCTTCCTGCTGTCCCAATGCAGATCACCTGGCCCAGCTTCAATAGTTAAAATCTCTCAAACAATTGCAGCTGAATGGACAGCAGTTTCAGCCCAAAAATTTCCTTTCTTTCTGTGCCATCTCCATCTGCTCACCCCAGTCCATTTCTACGCAAAGCAACCCTGCACCAGTTCTCAGGACGCAGGCAAGCAGAAAACATGAAGCATTCAGAAAGCATATATCAAAAAAAAATAAATGAATGAAAGAATATGGGTAGATAAATCTAACTTAGCACCAACTCCTAGGTTTTGTTTCTTTGTCCTAATGGTGAAACTCTACTCCCAAGTACATGATATCTTTAAGTGGAAGGCATAACAGTAGATATGCCAGGCAGGCATGGTGGTACATGACTTCAGTCTCTGCACTTAGGAGGCTGAGTTAGGAGGATCGCCAGGAGTTCTAGGCCAGCCTGGGGCTAGAGTGACTCCCTATCTAGAAGAAAAACAAGCAAGCAAAATTTAAAAAAAACACAAACAAAAAAAGTAGAGTAAATATACCAAAAGGAGTTGTTTGGGTTTCAAAGTCATTTTGAGCATGAAAAAATAGAGCTTGAGGGGTTAGAGAGATTGCTCAGTGGTAAAGACACTTACCTGCAATGCCTAACGACACAGGTTCAATTCCCCGGTACCCACATAAAGCCAGATGCACAAGGTGGTGCATGCATGTGGAGGTTGTTTATAGTTGTTAGAGGCCCTGGTGCACCCATTCATGTTCTCTCTCTCTCTCTCTCTCTCTCTCTCTCTCTCTCTCTCTCTCTCTCTCTCTTTCTCTCTTATTGCAAATAAATAAATATTTTTAAAATAGAGCTTAGGAAAGGAATCAGGCAATATGATGACATTTAGTAATTATTTGTAAGTTGTTATGTGCTTTCTTCAGTGTGTATTTATCATGTTATCTGAGGCTCAGAGATAGGCTCTGTGAGCTGCTATACTCTGAGAAACACAGGACTGCCCACTGGCTGTGGTAGCTGATGTTCAATCCCCCATTGAGAGACCCTAGCCCACAGCCTGCGCTGCAGCGATGTGGGCCTGAGCTGGAAGTGACACTCTGCTGTTTTGGATTGCAGATGCTCAGCCCCTGGTACGGCGAGTTCCTGGATGAAGAGGACTACTGGTTTCTCATGTTCACAGTAGGAAGGGGCTGTGGGTTAGGGAAGACTCACAGGGAAGAGGGAGGACTCCTGTTAGTCAATGAAACTATGGCTATGGCTTTTTCCTGGAGGCAACTAGAAATGGACAAGTCTTCTTAAGGAGAAAGGCTCTGTGCATAAGCAGACTTTAAGGAAGTCATATGCATGTAGAAAGTCTCTTTCATAGAAAATGGGTTTGATTTGAAGGGGGGCTTGGTGCATTAGGAGCAATGGAGTCAAGCGTGGTGGCACACACCTTTAATCCCAGTACTTGGGAGGCAGAGGTAAGAGGATTGCCGTGAGTCCAAGGCCAGCCTGAGACTACATAGTGAATTCCAGGTCAGCCTGGGTTGGCTGAATCCTCCAGCCAATGCTGTCTGCCCTCCATCTCTTTCTCTTAGACTCAGACACGGTTCATCACAGCCCGGTGGCATAAGAAAGAAACTACAAGCAGAGAAGAGAACCTTCTTCTGTATAACAGGCTTCAGGAGTCTCTACAGTTAAACAGAGCTTTGGCTAACATGGAGGACATGACTTCCATGGAGTGGCAAAAGATTGCTACTGAGGACTTAAGGCAAGGCGGGTCTCTCCAGGTAGAAATGAAGTCTCCAGTGTTTATAGAAGGTAAGCGCAGTCACTGTGAATTTTCTGACCCTTCTATGTAGGCAACTGGGAACTCTTAAAACTTAATGATTATTTACTATGCATGATCACTATGCAATACCAAAATTGCCTCATTTCCTTGGGGGAAAGGCTTAGAAAGCGAAGTGCTCACTGTGCAAACATAAGCCCCTGAGTCTGAGTCCCCAGCACCCACGTGCTAGGCATGGTGGTGTGTGCTTGTAACCCTAGTTCTGGGGACTTGGAGACAGGAGGGTCCCTGGGGCTTCCTGGCCAGCCAACGGAGGCAAGTTGGTGAACTCTGGGGCCAGTGAGAGAAGAGCCATAACATTGACCTTACACATATTCGTGCATAAAGTTTGTGCACACCTAGACATGCATGTGCGCACACATGCACAGAGACATAAGACACACAAATAAAAAATTTGAAAATCTATAAGGTAAGTACTAAGTAGTGGAGGCTGAGAGGATGTCACCTTCCAAGACCACAGGGAAAGTGAGCCTCAGGATTTGAATCCAGACAAAGTGACTGAAGCGCCTTCTGCTGCCTCCAAGGAAGCCAGGACACTCAAGTTTGGAAAACTGCCCATCAAAGCAGTTATGTGACATGCTTGGGTTCAGAAGAGCAACTGTCCCACCTCCCCACACTGCTTCAGAATCAGGTTCAAAGGCATGTCTGTGAAATATTTTAGCAACCACTTCCCTTCCTCAACATAACAGACCAGTGAAGAAAAGTGTTAAGAATTCAAGGTTGTTTGGTCCCAGGGGTCTAGGGTTATATAGCTCAGCACCATTTTTTAATATTAAAATATTTTGATTATTAAATAGAAACTTTGTATGAACACATCATATGTTGGCATCATCATTTCCCTCCTCTCTGCCCCCATTCCACTGAGGGCCCTCCTCAGTGGGATTGCTGGTATTCACGGTGGGATTGTGGGATATGAGTGGTGAGACTAGCCATCGCTTACTACTGAGTGGGGGAGGGGGACAATGCCTCTGGATATTCCCATCCCACCCCATAGTTTTTACATTCTTTCTGCCCCCTCTTCTGCAAATATCCCTGAGCCTTGGTGGGTCTGTTTTAGTGTTGAACGCTCAGAAACTTCTGGATTTCTGCTTTGAAATGTTTTGAGTATCCTCAGTGTCTGTCTCCATCACCCTGACACAGGTTGTCAGGTTTGCTGTGGAAGCAGCACTCTTGCTCACTTCCTCTGTGGTTTCACCTGGGTCCTAGCTCATGTGCTGTGGATGGTTCATCTTCTGCCAGGGAGTCAGCTATCAGTTCTCGTCTTGTCAATAGATTCTGGTTATTGACTCTCGCTGCCTTGTCACAAGTGTGTGAGGTTCCAGTCGCCCCACACCAGCTGCTGGGGAAGCAAGAGCCAGGCCTACTCAGGCTGCAAGCACGCAGGGTCCCAGCTGCCTAGGAACCTGAAGCTCAGCTTAGCACTATTATTGACCACATACTTGAGCAATTTACCTAACCTCTGTTTAATTCCCAGGTTTTCTCATCTGTAAAATAGGAATCCCTAACACATGTGTTGTAAAAGTATCTATGTCATCTAAAACTTTCATTACAGTGTATGACAATAGTAAGCCTAATAAATGTTTGACATATTATTCAAGTTCACATAAATTTTATTATTTATCTATTCTGAGTCAGTTGGAGAACTGCAGTATTTCTCAAACTTCATTCCATATTAAATGTATTTGACCTCATGATTCCTTAGTAAATGCCTGTTTATGTACCTATATGGAATTTTTTTATAAAGCAATACTTGCTCTTAAAATATATTATTTCATGCCATGAACACTAATGGTGACTTAAGTTTATCTTTTGATGGACCAATGAGTCATGGTCTACACTTTGAAAAACATTGTTAAAATAGAAGTAAGCAGAGGCTGTGAAAATAACACTCACTCTGTGAGCTTAGGCAAATGACTTCCTCAGAACCTCTTTTCTTTAGAGAATGGGGAATAATGGCTGTGCTGAACATGATCATTGGGAAGATGAGAGGTAATATATATACCCAGAAAGCAGGTGCTTAATAAATGCTACTCGTTACATTACCAAAACATTAACACCAGCTCCTTTTGAAAATGGGGTTTGGGCGTGGTTTTGTAGCAATGGCTCAGTGGTAGAGGACTTGCCTAGTGTTCATGGGGACCTTGGTTTGATCTTCATTTCTGAAAAAAAATCAATATGTACTTTATATGTAAAATAATATGTCCTGGAGGATTGCTGCTCACAGCCATTTTTGGGGCAGACTTCGGAGGTGCTACCTTCTCCGTAAAACCTGAATATTCCAACTTTGTCCAGGAATCATGAAAGCAGGAAGAAGATGCCTGGTAAACTTCCTCCTAAGGTCCTGGGCATTGAGCATTACTTTGGTGTCTATGGAGGGCCAGGGAGGGTCAGGAAGGGAGGAGCTATTCTCCACACACCCTCCCTCCCTCCCTTGCTCATCATGACTTCCTCTGCCACTGTTTATTTTCTTTTTTTTTTTTTTTAATTTTGGGTTTTTTTCCCTTTTCTCTACCACCGTTTTTTGACAGCACAACTTTATTTGGTAAATGTGAAGGGCCTCCTCTACAGCTTCCTAAGCTGGGCCCTTAGAGCTCAGGCTGGTACCTTCACTCAGACAACACACATGGTAGCCTCCAGAACACTTGTGTAGAAGCCTCTCATTTTTCATGTCACAGAAATGTGAAAAGACTTGCCCAAAGTCGCTCAGCAAGGAAGAGTTTGAGCCGTGAGTAGAAACGTGGACCAATGGTGGACACAATCTTCTGCTCTGGCCTCTCATCTCCTGGTGACAGATGATGACATGTGTGACACGGAGGTTGACATATGAACACTGACACCTCCAGAATGCCATCCAAACTCCAATAATGTAGCCTTAGAAAGCACTAGACTACCCGGGGAGCTCCAACAGAACTCTGAGCAAGCAGTTACTCTTCTGAACCCAGGAACACAGACACAAAGTGCCATACATGTCGATAATCCCAACGAGCCTAGGCAAGGTGGCTGGCGTGGGACAGAGCCGGGAGAATCCTGACGCTTGCAGAGCAAAGGTAGAAGGAATGGACCAGCACCTCGAGGCTGCCAGCAGAGGCTGACCTCTGATGTCCATGCCATGGTGCCCGTGTGCTTGCACACACACACACACACACACACACACACACACACACACACACACCCATATGCACATAAATAAATAATAAAAATAAGATATGTTAAAACCAAAAACTTAATAAAAATAAATTTATAGTCTTCTAAATATTTATTTTCACTTATTTATTTGCAAGCAGAGACAGACAGAAAGAGAGAGAGAGGTAGAGAGAGAATGGGCATGCCAGGGCCTCCACCCACTGCATGTGCCACTTTGTGTATCTGACTTCAAGTGGGTACTGGGGAATCAAACTCAGGTCCTTAATCAGTGAACTATCTCTCCAGCCCCAAATTTATATCTTTCAGTAAGCATCCTATTAAAACATTGTTGTCCGGTCTATTTACTTTTGTGCATGTATGTGCGGGTGGCATGTGTGTGGATGTGGAGGCAGAGGACAACCTCGGGTGCCATCCTCTTTTGAGCCTGGATCTCTTCTGAAGCAAGAGCTCACCCATTAGGCTAGACTAGCTGGTTACAAGCCCAAGGATCTACCTGTCTCTGCCTCCCTTGTGCTGGGATTGTAGGCACATACCACCATGCCTGACAGTTGACAGGGGACTGCATCAAACACAGGTCATCTCACTAGCAATTTACCAACCGAGCTATCTCCCTAGCCCCTATCTTCAAGGAAAGTCAAAACCTAGTGAAAAACTCTTCAAGTAAAGCCTCAACTTTAGCTGTTTTTCCTTTATAGATATAAACAAAATGAGTTTTGAGAAGCTGTGTTATAAGAATCCAAAGATGGCCATAGAGAAGATCAGTGAAGATTACAAAATATATTGTCAAAAAGCACCTCCAAAAGGCAAGTGTGTGCGCTCTGAGCTAGATGTAAGGCAACTGCATTTTCTCAACTCTGAGAGAGAATTTCCAAATTCCAGAGGCATAAGCCGAAAGGGGAGCCATGCATGTTTTATTTGCAAGGAGATATGGTCAGGGGTCATGACTATCTTTTATTTTCTTTTCTTTTTTTTTTAACCTCCTACAACGTCGTAGAAGGATGTCATGAAAATGAGAGGCAATTATAAATCACTGAAGATTATGACGGTTAAGGTTCATTCCTACTTTATTATCTAACAGGGGTTTTAAATAATGTGACTTCATCTTCTGTCAAGTTCCCTGGGCTGGAGATTTGTGGAAGAGTTTCTGGTATGCAAACCTCTAATGGAGTGAGGAAAGCTGCATTTGGAACACGTAGATACTCCATTGGAAGGCTATCACAACACCCCTGCAGATGCCCCAGAAATCTGAAGCTGGGTGGCTTCCTCGTACTGCCACATTGACCCAAGTGGGATGTGGCTGCCTATGGGCAGGAGACAATCTTGGGTCAGGCAGTTTCCTTTGGTCCAGGTAACTCCCAGGGGAGCCTCAGCAGCCGATACTGAAGGGAGGGTCTACAGAGCACCGCCAGTGTCCACTGTGCCCAGTGCTTTGTGCAGGAATTTTAACCCATCTTGGAGTAGCTTCTTCAGGAATCGGGTTGTTTCTTCTTCCAAGGAACTTCTAGGAAAGCTGGTCTACACTACTGCAACTTCCTCTCCTGGATCCTCTGGCATCTTTGCTGGTCTGGGGAGGAGAGGGATTTACTCAGCACGATGACCCAGACGCTTGTCTCTGACATGACTTCTTGGCTGGTCCCTGCTTTGCCGACAGCATCACTGGGCTGAGGAGTGACTTGTGCGCTAGACCAATCCCCCAACCCTGGGTTCATTCTAGTTTCCTCCTTTCCCCTGCCTCTCCCTCTTATCTTTCTCTGATAATGAGAAACCAACTCCCATTGTCCAAAATGAATTTGCTTTTCTATTCCCTCTCATGTAACAAATCTGTCTTCATTGCCACCCCTTTCCTCACACAGATGCTCTCCTCTCCTCTCCTCTCCTAGGCTCCTGCACACACCTTGCTTGAACCCCAAAGATACTTCCAGGCTGCTCCTTTGTGGGGGAACCCCCCTCAGCCTGCTCCCTCAGTGAATGCGCTCACTTTCTGCCACTCGAGCTCTACCTCTCACCCCTTGCATCCCTTCCTAGGGATGTGTTACTTGTCCTTCTCGAGGCTTCACACCAGGCCTGTTCATTCTTTCTGGGCTCTTTCCTCATCTTGCTTACACTGTCACGTTACCTCATGTGACCCCTTCTTGTGGACATCCTTGACCTTCTCAGGTTCTGACACACTGTGCGAGCCCACATCTAGTGAGATTATGCTTCTTAGCTATCCAAGCTCCAGCATTCCATGGTGGCTTGGCCCCTACCCCCACCCCACCCCCGTTCTTCAGTGCAGATGTTCTTTCTCACCCTGCTTGGACTCCCCACACGGGCCAGTCTGTGTGTGGATGTCCTAATTTGGCCTCAGTTCTGAGATCTCCGGTTAAGTGGACTTTTGTGTGGACCCTCTGCTCACCCTGGCTGTTCTTCTGAGCCCAGCATCAGGATGGCTTTTAATGGAGTAGTTCTCACCCTACCTAGGAGCTGGCATCCCATGGGTCACGATGGCTTATTCCTTCTTTGCATTGTTATATATGCCCTGATGACTTCACACCTAAAGCCATTGCTTTATTTTTGCAAAAGTGTCACTAGCCTCTTCCATTATCCCAAGTTATGATATTGGTTCTGATTTATGATCTTGACTGGGAGTACTGGGAATACAGGTGAAGACCTGCTCATTCTCATTCTGATAACACTCAACAGACCAAAGAAAAAAACACGTGCATCTTGCCAATGAACAAGTAACTCAATTCCAAGTATCTATTTGGGGTTTGGAGAAATGACCATTATGTGGATCTGTGAACTCCATGGACTCAGGGTGAACTAGCCCAGGGCCAGGACTCCATCTATGTTCTGCCTCTGATAAACAATTGCTCTCATGGGTTCCGTGATGACATTCTAAGTATCCAGTAGTAACTGACTATCGCCCTTCCACAAGCATGCAGTTACCAGAGTAACTGACCAAAGGCCCCATTGAAGAGGGACTGAGGTGAGCATCAGAAGTCAGTCGCCTCACTAGACTGTAGTTCTCTCCTCATGGAAACCATTTTTCAGTCAGTCTGAAAACTGACTCAGGTCTGGGACTGTTCACCTGATCTCAATCCTTAATTATTCATCTTCAGATTCTTTTTTTTTTCAGTGTTTACCAGTGACAAATTCTTTTATCAATAGCAGTATTTTTATTTATTTGCAGGCAGAGAGAGAGAGAGAGAGATCAAGAGAAAAGAGAGACAGACAGAGAGAACGGGCACACCAGGGCATCCAGCCACTGTAAACGCATGCACCACTTTGTGCATCTGGCTTTACATGGGTGCTGGGGAGTCAAGCCTGGGTCATTAGACTTTGCAGATAAGTGCCTTAACTGTTGAGCCATCTCTCCAGCCCCATCTTTGGATTCTTTTGGTTTGTATATATTAACATCTTTGTCAGATGCTGTCTGCATAACCTCTGAAAACACTAGCATTTATTAACCATGTCTACAGATCTCTCCAGAGAGTCCAGTCCTAGCCATCGACGCTCTGACTTCATTGCTTAGTATGATAATACCACCCTCCTGTCTTTTGATGGGAAAGTACCTCCATTTTACCTCTATGATTTAGGGGCCTTCTCTCCATCACTATCAGAGACCCCAATTTGGTAATAGTTAGCCCTGGCCCCTTCTTAGCATTCTGATGAGTTTTGAGTCTCCGCACTCATTGCCATCATCTGCATTAAGAAGTTTCTGTCACCAAAGATGAGAGCAGCATTAATCTATGGCTTAAACATAAATACTTAGAGAGAAGTCTGATGGGTGGAACATATCCAGTTAGCCATACAACAGTAGTAGCTTCCTGGGCATAGGCTTTGGACTAGGTTTTCAGTACCAGGCATGTATTCCCTCCCATGGAGTGGGCCTCCATTCTAATCAGAGGGCAGTTGGTTTCCCCCGTAACAGATATACCACCAATGACAGTTGGCACATTTTGCCTGGCTAGTCAGATGTTTAGCTTGCAGGGTCCACTGCTGTTTAAGACCGCTGATGACTTTCTCCCACAGAAAGCACTTCTAAAAAATGTGAGAATGTCAACAAGGAGGTTTCCAGCTCAGATCCAGCTTGAATTCTCAGCACCCTGCAGCCAAAGCATGTGGTCTTACCATCACCTACAGGAGTAGTACCACACCTCCCATGGAGAGGTATTACCCTACATGAGGACAATTCAGAGAGGGTTCCATCAGCAGCCAAGATCACACCGGATTAAGAGAATGAGCACTTCAACTCGGTCGCCGGCGATGGAGATCTGAGCTTTACACGACAGCATTTAGTATAGGTTCATGGCACAGAATAGTGTGGTTAACTCAGTATAGTCATGGAGGAAACTTCCATGTCTTCCTGAGTGTTTTTCTCTAGGTTCCACTCCCACACATGCAGTTTATATAATTTTAGTTCTGTTCATGGCTTAATATTCTCATCATGAACTTCTGACCTGACACAACCAGCATCCCTCACCCCAGCTTCTGCACTCTGTTCTCCCTGACAGAAATGAAAAGCAAAGTCCTTGTGTGTTTTTTTTTTCTCAATATAGTATTAAAAAAAGATTCTGCTTCAAATGAATCAGCCTCAGGTCTGTTACCTTCTCAACCTCTCTCTGCCTCCTTGTCTAATTATTAATAATTGTGAGAGGAAAATGAAAGACTATGTTTGATCATTTACCCTGTTAAATGATGGCTATTTTTATTCTACTTCATATCAATCCTTTTTGCCAAAAGGTAATGATAATTAATTTAATCTTATCAAGCTTTTCTTCCTTTGCATATTTATATATACATACATATATATGACATTTATATAAATTCAAACAGTATGTACTATTAGTTGTTTGGTTTCTTTCGCTCAGCATTGTGTGTGTGAGTTCAGCCATACAGATCACAGCATGAGTAGTGTTGAACAACTGCACAACCATCACCTCAAGTCTTTCTATTATTGCTCCCATTCAGCTATACTATCCGTATCCTACTTTATCTACATGGTATAAACAGAACAAGATTGGGCTGCAGAGATGGCTTAGTGGCTAAAGGAACTTACTTGAAAGGCTTTCGGCTGGGGTTCAATTCCCCAGAACCCACATAAAGCCAGCACAAAAAGGTGTGTGTGCCTGGAGCTCATTTGCAGTGGCATGAGGCCTTGGCATTTCTCTCTCTCTGTCTCTCTCTCTCTCTCTGTCTCTCTCTCTCTCTCTCTCTCTCTCTCTCTCTCTCTCTCTCTCTCCCTCCCTCCCTCCCTCTCCCTCTCTCTCTTAAATAAATAAAAATATTTTCAAAAGAAAAGATTGATTATAACTCCCAAGAACTAAATCTGAACCTGTTGGGACAATATTTCTTCACCGAGAAAGCATGCTTTGCTACATAGAAAGTATTCCAATATATGAATGTAATTTTTCATTCATACGAAGTTGACGGGCACTTGAGTTGTATAGTTTTTGGAGGCTATATATGATCGTGGGTTGTGTTTTTATAAACAATGGATCACATATCTCATGCTATGTTTCATATAACAAGTGTGTGGTGGGCTCTGGCATCTGGGTCTATACACTACAATGTTCACAGCCCTGTGAACACAAAATTAAAACTTAGTTCTTGCATCCTTCATCCTTCAGGGAAGCAACAGATAACTTTGGGTCAAAGTCAACAACATAAGTCTTTGAAGATAGGTCTGTGCTGTTCCTGGTGGTACCAGCAGCCTGCAGCTAGAGTCTGACTGCTGTCACCAAGGCCATCACCTCCCATGAGTGCTGGGGGTGGTGTGGGAACCTTTGAAAATACCATGGTATTTTATTATCGAAATGCAGCCTCTCTTTAACTGAATCATTCCATTGTTATTGTAAGTTTTTATCTAAATTCCAGAGTTCTCTAATATTCTGATTCTGACCATTTTTGTAATATCCTTAGTTACTTCTGAGAATCTACTGAAATCTTAGCTAAATTTTTTAAATAGCAATTTACATAACTACCAACTTTCTTAAGAATAAATTAGTATATGGGCTGGAGAGATGACTCAGCGGTTAAGGCACTTGCCTCCAGTGCCTAAGGCCCCGGGTTCAATTCCCCAGGTCCCACATAAGCCAAACCCACAAGGTGGTGGCCGTGGTGCTCTCTCTCTCTCTCTCTCTCTCTCTCTCTCTCTCTCTCTCTCTCTCTCTCTCTCTCTCTCTCTCTCTCTCCTTGAAAATGAATAAATAAAATAAAATAAAATAAAAAGAATAAATTAGTATGGAATTTTTTCATTTTTTTAAAGGCCTTCACTTTGTTTTGTATTTCACCGTGACTTAAACACTGCAAATTTCTGTAAATAGTTGTGATTTCAGCTTACCCTTCTGGTTATAACTTGTTTTTGTCTTCTTTCTTTTGCTATTTTTAACACCTTCTATTGACAACCTCCACACAGACACAATATTCCATGATCTAATCCCCTCCATCCCCCTCCCCCAAAACCTCTCTACTAGATCCCGTCATCTTAATTTCTTACAGATTTATCTATGACTTTAAAAGTATCTTATTTTTTGTTTGTGGTTGTTTATTTTTAAATACATTTATTTATTTATTTATTATTTTATTTGCTTGCAAGCAGAGAGAGATAGGAGACAGACAGAAAATGAGCACATCAGGGGCCTCCAGCCACTATATCACTTGATGTATCTGGCTTTACATGGGTACTAGGGAATTGAACTTGGATTGTTAGGTTTTGGAGACAAGTGCCTTAACCACTGAGCAATCTCTCCAGCCCTGGTTATATTTATTTTAATGCTACATCAAAAATAAAATAATCCAAGAAGCTGCAAAAGCATGTAACTTCCTTAAGATGGCAAGGCAATGGAGGCACCATTGTAGGTTAAATTTGGCTGGCTGGCCAAGGTCAACCATAGTGAGATTGTTGACAGCATCTCCCCTATGGAACTGACACCCCAGGAGAAAGTTTGGAAGCGAACTTAAGGAACACTGGCTACTGCTGATCTCTGAGCCAGCAGGTGTAGGTAGACGCCATGACTAGGTGCCTCAAATCTCTACAAACACACAGGTTTACAAACCAAGCCCGAGACCCAGACTCTCAAGCGCTGGCCAAGTTCATCCTTCTACTAGACATTTCTTTTGATGGAAGACTGCTTTTCTTCAGGATTAATTGTGTTCTGTTTTGATTTGTCAAACTTCTCTTCCTACAAGTTAGGCTTATCATTCATCTTTTCTTTTTTTAACTTTATTGACCACCTCCGTTTATATACACAATTTGGCTGGTCATAAGCCCTTCTCATCTTTAATCATCTTTTGATCCCCCTCTTCTATCCCTTCTCCACCGAATCCCGTCTTCTTTCCAACGAGGCCTTCTATTTGTTTGTTTGAGTTTGTTGAGGTAGGGTCTCACTCTAGCCCAGGCTGACATGAAACTCACTCAGTAGTCCCAAAAAGGCCTCACACTCACAGCCATCCTCTCCAGTGCTGGGAACACAGGTGTGTGACACCACACCCAGCCCTCTCCTATTCTTTTTTTTTTTTTTTTTTGTTTTTCGAGGTAGGGTCTCGCTCTAGCCCAGGCTGACCTGGAATTCACTCTGTAGTCTCAGGGTGGCCTTGAACTCACGGCAATCCTCCTACCTCTGCCTCCTGAGTGCTGGAATTAAAGGCATGCGCCACCACGCCCGGCTAGCCCTCTCCTATTCTGAGGTCATCATTTTCCCTCTCCTCTGTAGGTAGCATCAGCCACTAGGAGGTCCTGAATGCAGCAGCTACTTCATGTCTGCAAGCCAGTGTTCTGCAGCACTCCTCCCTTCCTTTGGCTCTTCTTCTACCTCTTCCACAATGGTCCCTGAGCTTTGTCACTCATCTTGACTAAAGTACCTCCAGTCTTGAGGGCTTATGCAAGGCCACCACCGGGCAAGACTGCTGCTCACAAGGGACCAGGTTAAAAGATGTTTTTTTCATATTTATTGTCAATAATTAGATGCATTGTATGAGCAAGCCTTATGGTGGTATGCCCACTCTCCTCCTCCCTGTCCCCACCCTGCTGGGGGCCTTCCTCAGTGGGTTTGCTAATCCATGGGTTGGGGGTTATGGATTATATGAGAGGTAGCCAGTTTTTTTTTTCTCTCCCACCATGGCTCTTACAATCTTTCTGCCCACTCTGCAGTTTTGTTCCCTGAGTCATGGTGGGTGGGTTTTAAGTCTGCTTTACTGTTGAGGTCTTAAGAGTCTCTCGATTTCTGCTTTGTGTTGGGTGTGCTCAGTGTCTGTCTCCATTATCCTTTCATAGGTTATCTGATTTGCTATGCAAATTTGCTTGCTCATCTCACCACTTCCTCAAAGGTTTTGTTTGAGCTCTCTATCATAAGTTAGGGGTGGTTCATCGCCTACCTGGGTGGGATTGGGTTGTCCACGGTTCTTGATGGCTTCTGAAACATATAAACAGAATCTCCAATGTAGAGTGAGATCAATATAGGTTAAATGAGACAAACTTTGTTAATTTGGTAAAATTCTAATGGGTATAGCCTTTCTGTAGATCTCTGGTTAGTGGGGGATTTTGCCTTAGAGCTCAGGTTCTTGGTCCTCATATGGAATTACCATGGATTCCAGTTCCAACTAAGGGTTACCTGCCTCTGAGTGGATCTCTTAGTCAACTAACAAACCATTGATTACCCACCCAGGTTTAGTGCCACTATTTCACGGGTGAGCACTTCTTGGCATTACTGGTCTCTACCAGTCTTCATCATTCTCATGGCATCATTCAGTGTTGTATATTGATGACCTCTGCTTTCTCAGAATATCTTTGGTCAGTTTCCCCTGGCAGCTCGTGTAACACTTTCCAGCACTACACATGCTACCGTCTGGCAGCTGGATACCATTCTGGACTAAGCAGGGTCTCTGGGTGTTGTATGATGACAATCTGTGGTATCTTCAGCAGGAAGGTTTTACCTTTTGCCTGGGGCAGGTATTCAAAGAGATTTGACATAAGCCTGTCTTATTTGGGGGGAGGAATTTTATTTTTTTAGTCCAATAATTCTAAGCATTTTGTCTTAGAAGTAACTTTTTTTTGAGGGCCTCATAATTTTTTTCTTTTTTATATATATAGTCCTCTGTAATCTAAATGTTATTTATTTCATTTAAATTGATTGATTGACTGAGTGATTTGAGGTAGGGTCTTGCTCTACTCCAGACTGACCTGGAATTCACTATGTAGTCTCAGGGTGGCCTCGAAATCATGGCAATCCTCCTACCTTTGCCTCCTGAGTGTTGGAATTAAACTACACCGGGCTCTGAATTTTATTTTTTAAATTAATTAATTAATTAATTTGTAAGCAGAGAGGGGCAGAAAGAGAGAGAAAAAGAGAGAGAGAATGAATATGAGCACACCAGGGCCTCAAGCCATTACAAATGAACTTCAAATGCATGTACCACTTTGTACATTTGGCTTTATTTGGGTACTGGGGAATCGAACCTGGGTCATTGAGCATTGCAGGGAAGTACCTTATCCACTGAGCAATCCCTTCAGCTTCCTGAATTTTATTTTTTAATCAGGTTGATTGCCTTTATGTAGATCTAGTATTATTCCTATCATTTTTGCATGGTGTCTATCACTGATAGTATTATCAAATTAGCAAAACTTTCCATTGTCTGTAAATTCTATTTAATAAGTATCTTAAAGCATTGACTAGATGAGCAGGTGATGTTCTGATTTACAGAAGTGAGATGAATCCGTTCCTGTCCTTGAGGAATTCATAGTCGATGCTTTTCTTCTAGAGCATTTAACTGCAAAATGTTCTTAGAATACTGAGATCCGTGGACTCTATTATTCTTCAAAAATAATGTTTTAATAAAATTCATAGAGTAATTGTTCTAAACTCCAGGAGGGAACCAACTCCCTCTCTGAATTGTGAACAATGTGCTAGAATAATATCATCGCAGTGACAGCAGTGTCCTTGGAAAGAAAATAAAAAATAGGTTTAGCTAAAGCCAGGAGGAGAGTAGAAGTTTTAAAGACAAAAGTGATATGAAAGTCAAACTTGGGACAAGAGGGTGACAGCAGGAGAGGGCTTTGGGTCATGGGCCACAGGAGGGAGGAGAAGTTGGCAATACTAAGTGCATGCCTCAATAAAGAGTGACAATTTCAGGAAAAAAGAATATTCTGTTTTTGTAGGTGTCTTGTGGTTTATTTACTATTCAAGAAGCAAAGCCTTTTCTTTTTTCTTTTTCTTTCTTTCTTTCTTTTTTTTTTTTTTTTTGCAAGAACTAGGTTTGGTAGAGCCTTGTGAGTTCTTCAAAAAAAAAAAAATGTCAAGAATCAGAAAGTTTGCTGACTACAGAGCAAAACTTCCAGAGAACAATCAGAAGTATTCCAGACAGAAGAGCTGAGGTGTCAAGGAAAAGCAAATGTCAAAGAGATGATGGTTCAGTGACAGGGGCTGACTGGAAGAGCGATGGCATTTCCTCTTGACCAATATTCCAAGAAGAAATACCTGATGCCAGCAGTCTCTGAGGAAGGAGGGCTCAAGCCCAAAGGCCAATATTTTTAGTCAATACAACTTGGCTTGGTGTTGGTGTCAAGTGTCTCATGGCCTGAGCCAGCAGGACTTGTGGGGACAGTGCCTCTTCCATATGCTTCGAATACTCTTGCTATTGTATCCCTTCTTCTCTGCAATGTTCCTCATAAAATGTTTTCCAACTTGGTGATTTTTTTTCTTAGAGATTACTGTGGAAATTATCAGGCAACCAAAGGTGATTACACACTCATATAGAAAAGCATCTTTTGTTAAAAAAGCTGTTCTAAGGAAGCCTTCCATGAGACCCAGGTAAGATGGAGGATCTTGCTATAGCAAAATGTCCAGGCCCAGCTTCTCCTTATCATTTAGACCATCATGAACACCCCTTAAGGTCGGGGTATACAGCCTTCCTTTCTTTCACAGTTTGGATATCTTGTCAAATGGTTGGTTTTACCATCCCCCTTTAACAAATGGTTTGCATGTGTGTTGTGCGTGTGTGTGCGCATGTGCATATATGTGTGGATGCATGTGTGTACACAGGTTCTCATGTACATGTGTGTATTTGGAGACTGGAGGCCAATGCTGGGTGTCTTCTTCAATTGCTCTCCACCTTATTTTTTGAGACAGTCTCTCACTCTCGCTGAACCTCATTGATTCAGCCAGACTAGCTCGTCAGTAAGCCCTAGGGAATCCTCCTGTCTCTACCTCCTCAGCACTGGGGTTCCAGGCATGTGACATTTACTGTATGTGGATTTGACTTGGGTGCTGGGAGCCCAAACTCAAGTCCTTACTCTACCCACTGAGCTATCTCCCAAAACTCTAGTCATACATTTTTATGTATTTTTTCACTGCTATAAATAGTGCCACAACAAAGGTCTTCTTCCATGCACCTCTATTCACTTGGGCTCTTTTGATTATGCACTGCTCTAGTAGCATTGTAACTGATTTCTTACTTCACATCCGTCCCCTTCCTAATCAACCCAAGACTTTGTCTAAGTGTCCACTAGACAAAGACCCTATGGCCTTTTCTTTTCTTTCTTTCTTTTTATTTTATTTAGTTTTTAGGTTTTTTTTTTTTTTTTTTTGAGGTAGGGTCTCACTCTAACCCAGGCTGACCTGGGTCTCACTCTGTAGTACCAGGCTGGCCTCAAACTGACATCAATCCTCCTACCTCTGCCTTCCAAGTGCTGCAATTAACGGTGTATACCACCATACTCAGCTTTTGTGGCCTTTTTTTCCAGAAGAGAGCACCCACCTCTCTTGCTACTTTCCCAAGCATGAGTTCCGTTTATACACAGTAAGTTCCTCAGTTGCTATGTTTTCTATAACTTCCTCCTCAGAAACTCTAAGTCCCTAAATTACAACCCCAAACAACTACGATGCTTTACTTTTAGATATGGTGGTGCACACTTTTAATCCCAGCACTGAGGAGGCAGAGGTAGGAGGATTGCCGTGAGTTCAAGGCCACCCTGATACTACATAGTGAATTCCAGGTCAGCCTGGACTAGAGTGAGACCTGACCTTAAAAGCCCAAATTAAATTTTTAAAAAGAAAGAAGAAAGAAAGATAGAAAGATAGAAAGATAGAAAGAAAGAAAGAAAGAAAGAAAGAAAGAAAGAAAGAAAGAAAGAAAGAAAGAAAGAAAGAAAGAAAGAAAGAAGAAAGAAAGGGAAGTATTTGTGGGTAAGACTCCAGCCTACCCACAAGCCGAAGATAACCCAGGATATAAACTCATTTCTATCAAGGTCACATCCATTCTAGTGTTGTTGAAATGTAAAACGTATGTGGTAAATAGCCAGATTGAGATGGAGTGACTGAAGGTCTTGAGTGAATTACCAAGACAATTGTATTGATGAATGACAGGGAGGAGTTATTCGAGTTTGTTTGATCCATAGGTGGCAGAAATATCTTTCATAAGGATTTAAAAATAATATTCGGGTAGAAACATCTATGATAGCATGAGGAGTCAGAGACCCAATGGGCGAGGGCAGGAAGGAAGGTTGGAGGGTTGGTGCAGTTGTTCAAGGAGTGAGACTTAGGGGCTCTTAGTAACCAGTAGATGTTTGAATAGAACCAGGCTTCGGGCTGATGGAGGGAGAACTCTGCAAATACACACCCCAGAAGAGCATGGGTAAACCAAGCCAACCTTTAGAAAGAAATTCTAGAACTCTATAAATTAACTAAAACCATAACAAAACGATAGGTATTTATTCAAGAAAACTACCAAACCTCAGTAAGAAGAATGGACCCTGCAGTATTTTAACTGGAAACTGTTCACAACAGCCAGAAGCATTGTCTATCATGAGGACCAGCAAGAAGTCCTTTCCCCTCACCAATGCTGTTCTCTTGTGTTCCAGAAACATGACAGAAGTTCTCCTAAATACACAGCACCTGGAGTACTTTCAGGAGTTCCTCAAAGAGCGCAAAGCTGAGATCCCGTTGCAATTCCTGATTGCCATACAGAAGATCAGCATGGAGACCAACGAAAAACTCTACCAGTCTGCCTTGGAAAATATAACCAAGACGTTCTTCCATGGCAAAACCCCTCCGGGTAAGCATCCTTTCTCTGGGCCGGCTTCAGTTTCCTAGGGTCATCTGAGAAACTGCCATCTCGGGAGCTCCAGAAAGAGCAGCAGAGCGCAGAAGTCACCACATGGGGGCCGCATTGAGATGAAAGACAAAACAGACAACAATTGATTGAAGCCAAGTGCAAGATACATTCACATATATCCTCTCAATTTCATTTACCATTTAATCTTAGAAATAGAATTTTATTTAACCCCTGTAAGCTAGGAATAAATAGCTGCATTTTCTTTTTTAAAAATATTTGTATTTACTTATAGGCAAGAAGAGAGAGAGAGAGAGAGAGAGAGAGAGAGAGAGAGAGAGAGAGAGAGAGAGAGAGAGAGAGAGAGAGAATGGGCAAGCCAGAGCCTAGCGTCACCACAAATGAACTCCAGACACAATGCACCACTTTGTGCATCTGGCTTTACATGTGGGGTACCAGGAAATCAAACCCAGGTCATAAAGCTTTGCAAGCAAATGATTTTAACCACTGAGGCATCTCCCCAGCCCACTAGCTGCCTTTTCTAAATGAAGGAAGGGTTATACCCTTCAGTCAACTAGCTTGTCCAATTTGTGAAACCTGAGTGCAAATTCAAAGTCATTTGATCATCAAATCAACTAGGCCAGAGTAAGAGAAAAATACAAGGGCTGGTTGTAAGCCAAACTGTAGTGTTCTCTCCCCATGAAGAGCGTTGTACTGGCAAGAACTGTAGTTGAAATAGACAAGGATGACAGCCCTTTTTGCACTCTCTCTCTCTCCCTCTCTCTTTCGTATTTTTTAGAAGAAATTCTGCAGTGCAATGCCCCGATTATCAAGGAAATCGTTAACATGCATCACATCAACACAACCACACTGTTAGCACTCCAAGGCCATGTTATGAAATCTTTGGAAGAGAAATGGTGAGTATGCCTTGTTAAGGCATGGATTCTCTCTAGGGTCTAGAGAACTTTAGAAAGCCACATTACGCAGAACTCTCCCACAAAGGAAAAAGCCGCATACCTAATCTGTGTCTCAACCCGGAGGAGGAGCCATAGAGTGTTGGTCAGGAAGGGCAGGCTGACATTAGGAAAGAGCTGGAAAGACAAGAAGGGTTGTTTTGAGTCTTTCCCTATTCCCCAGGCTTGGTGCTACGCCTCCTGCCTTTCAGCTGCTATGTGTTCGATGACACTGCTCTCTATCCTTTCCTCTTCCTGGTCTCCCTTCTGGCAGGTTTAAAGATTACCAGGACATGTTCCCACCACGTCCTATGGACACGGAAATTGAAGTTCAATCTGCCTCTAGGAAGCCCTCAAAGACAACCACATACCTGCAGGAATCCCTACAGGTCAGTGAGGGAGAAGTGAACATCAGAGAGCCATTGTCCAGGGCCTTGTCAACCGTACAAACCATGAATGCTGTTAAAATATTTAATCACCAAAAAATTATTCCTTGGATGTAGGGATTTGTTTTTTGGCATATAGTTTGGTATATTTTATAGTAATTTTTACTGGGAACTTTAAAATATCTGCCAGTCTATAGTATTCCCATCAGGATATCGTCTTTTTTTAAATTTTTCTTTATTAAGCAGAGAGAGAGAGAGAGAGAGAGAGAGAGAGAGAGAGAGAGAGAGTGCACCAGGGCCACCACCTTGTGGGTCTGGCTTATGTGAGTACTGGGGAATTGAACCGGGGGCCTTAGGCACTGGAGGCAAGTGTCTTAACCACTAAGCAATCTCTCCAGCCCAGGATATTGTCTTCTGTTCCACTGTCCCATTCCACTGAGGGCCCTCCTCACTGAGGTATCTATAATCACTATGGGTCATGAGCACACCAGTCTGTTCCTACGGGGAGGACAATGCCTCATGGTACACTTTCCTACCCTGTGCCTCGTGCAGTCTTTCTGTGCCCTCTTCTGCAATGCTCCCCAAGCCTTGAAGGCACATTAGAAGTCTTATTTAGTGCTGAGCTTTCAGTAGCCTCTGAGTTTCTGTTTTGATGAATTGAACCTCCTTCTGCCCTACCACCATTTCCCTGGAGGTGCTGACTTGATAGAAGGAGTCAGGGAGTGTTTCCTCTTTTTCAAGTCTGTGAAATAACTTGAGAAGCAGAGGTTTCAGTTCCTCGATAAAGGGGTGGGAGAATTCAGCAGGGAATTTACCTGGGCCTGGACTTTATTTCTTCTTGGGAGGTTTTTAATTATTGCTTCAAATCTGTTTAGAAGGACTTTTTAGATTATTTATCTTTTTGGTTTAACTTTGGTAGATCATATGGGTTCAGGAATTCATCTACTTCTTTCAGATTTTCCAATTTGGTAGAAAATAGGTATCTGATATATGTCCTTATGATTCTCCCATTTTTGTTGGTATCTGTCATAACGTCTCATTCATCTCTGATCTTGTTGATTTGGACCTTCTCTTTCTTTCTTTTAGTCAATTTGGCTAGAGGTTTGTCAATCTTATTTTCTTTTTTTAAGGACCAGCTCTTTGTTTCATCAATTTTTAAATTTACCTCATTTCTAATTCATCGATTTCTGCCCGGACCTGATTCTTTCTTTCCATCTGGTATTTTTGAGTTTGGATTTTTCTTTTTTTTTTTTCCCAATGCCTTCATATGGACTGTTATTTATTTGATACCTCTCTATTTTTGTTGTGTTGGCATTTAGAGATATCAACTTCCCTCTTAGGGTTGCCTTCATAGTGTTCCATATGTTCTAATATGTTGTGCTTTCATTCTTATTCAGTTCTAGGAATTTTTTTTTTTTTTGTTGTTGTTGTTTCTCAGATTATGTTATCCTGCTGTACCCATGTTTTTTTTTTTTTTTTTTTTTTTT
>PVHP010020503.1:0-30476 GCA_004024765.1 Zapus hudsonius | reverse complement strand
CACACACTTGTTCTCCTAAAATTAAAGCTCTGTCAGACCCTTTACCTGATCCAACAAGGCCATGGTTTTGTGATTTTAGGGATTTCCTTGGTTGTAAATTTCCTCTGGGCTGCAGAGCCACACATGTAATCTGTTTGAGAGTGAACTTTTTAACAGAAGTCAAATGGGGGAAAAAATCAATCTGGCTAGTTTTGACTTATCACGGTTAAAAGAAAAATTGAAAGTATTGGATTTTTGGATCAGTACTTTTGTTGCACAGTTTGAGGGTCGAGTGGGTGTTAAAATATCACTCGTGGCCATGTTGGTCTGTCATTTGAATGATTCTGTTTTATTATTTTGGAGCTATAAAATCAACCAAGTAATTAAGTGGGCTGTACATTGTCTGTTGCTCACAGAGGACCTTTTGGCTTCTCATCACATCAAATATGAATCCGTTGGCTCAGGCATTTGTTGTTGAATATATTGTGTCACAGATATGAGAAAAAGCCTAAAATTTCTAATCAGTAACAGCTTTATTTTTGAAGGACTGGTATCATTTATTTTGGGAGTCAACGTATAGATTTGATTGTACATACACAATGCACTATATACATGCTGTGTATTTACCTCATAAGGCATTTTCCAAAGGCTCTAAGGCTGTAAGATGTGCTTGGCTTTCATCTTCCCTGGATAGTAAATGGTTGCCTTGCCAACGTAGATAATCTCGTCAAATCACGGTTTTCTCATCTGTGGGTGGAGCTGATAACATCATCTCATGTTGTTGGGAAATTGGGCTGATTACCTGTGACATACAGCTGACACACATCAGAAACGAAGCAGTTGATGGCAGGAAAAGGTGGGAGGTATTATCACTTTTTGTCGACAAGAGGTCACCTGGTATGTCATCATTGTTTATTCACATGAAATAGACTAAGATCATCATTCAGGGACAAGGAGAGATAGCTCAGCAGTTAAGGAAGTGCTTGCAAAGCCTAATGACAAGGGCTCGATTCCCTAGTACCTATACAAAGCCAGAAGTATCTGGAGTTTGTTTGAAGTGGCTAGAGGTCCCTAGTATACCCATTCCTTCTCTCTCTCTATCTCTCTCTCTGTCTGTGTGTGTGTCCCTCTCTTTCTTTGCAGATAAATACAATGTTTTAAAAAAAATCCTTATCTGGAACATGTCCCCAGGAAATTGGTAAGGCCACAATGGCTATTTCTCTGCTAACTCAGTTGCTTGTACCATTGTCCTGGGTTAAAAGAAAAACTGAAAGTATTCGATTTTTGGATAAGTACTTTTGATGCACAGTTTGAGGGTTATCACTCGTGGCCTCGTTGGTCTGCCATTTGAATGATTCCTGAGTGCTGGGAGATGGAGAGACAGCTCAGCAGTTAAGGCACTGGCCTGCAGTGCCCAATGACAAGGGTTCGAGCCTCCAGCACCCACGTAAAGCCAGATGCAATGGCTGGAGGCCCTGCTCTTCCTAGCATGGAAGTCTGTCTTCTGCTGCTACTCCATGTCACAGAGCAAAGCCATTGCTCACATTCGTTCACGGTGTGCAGACTGCTCATCTAGCCCATCCTCGTTTCTCCTGGAGGCAGGACTGGCATAAGGCAAATCAGATTCGGGAGTGCAGAGTCTCCGTGCCTTCTCTCTTTCATCTCCTGCACAGCTAGCGCTTGGAACAGGTGAAGTGGTTAGTGAAGGTCAACAATGGCGCTGAAGTCGTGGCAGTGATTTTAACTTGATTCTGTCACTCAAAGAAATGAGTGTCAATTGCCTCTTCCCCCTTAGACAAACTATAAAATTTGTGAAGGTTTCAAAGTCAAGTTTGGGGAACCTGGGGAGATGGTTCAGCCGTTAGAGATGCTTGCAAAGCCTGCTGGTCTGATGCATAAAGTGATGCACGTATCTAAAGTTTGTTTGCAGGGGCAAGAGGCCCTCATGTACATAAGCTCTTTCTCTCTCTGTCTTTCTGTCCTCCATCTCTCTCCTTTCCCTCTCATAAATAAATAAAAATAGTTTTAAGTCAGAAGTGTCAGGGCTGGAGAGAAGGCTCAGCAGTTAAGGCGTTTGCCTGCAAAGCAGAAGGACTTGAGTTCACTTACCGAGTACCTACATAAAGCCAGATGCACAAGGTGGCGCATGCATCTGGAGTTCATTTGCAGTCGCTGGAGGAGGCCCTGAAGTGCCCATTCTTTTCCTCTCTTCCTCCTGCCTTCTCTCTCTCTCTCTCTTTCTCTCTTTCTCCCTCTTCCCCTCTCTCTCCCTGTCTTTCACTCTCTCAAATAAATAAATAATTTTTGAATGTTAGAAGTTTCATTATTGTTCTTTTTATGGATTGATTTGTCCTCTCAAAATATATATATATATATGAATAAATACATAAATGAATGAATAAATAAATATGTATGTGAAAGATTTCTAAGCTCCTCAAACCATGTTGTATTTGGAGATATTCAGGCTAGGCTCTCATCCACTATGACTGGTGTCTTTATAAAAGAGAAGTTTGTACTACAGTCACAGAGAAAAGACAGTCTGAAGAGACACAAAGAAGGGCCAGCAGAGAGGTGGGGAGGAGACCCCTGCTTCCACAGCCCTAAGCAATCAACTCTATTGACCCCTTGGATTTGGGTTTCTAGACTTTAGGATAGTGAAGCAAAACTTATCTGTAGTTGAAGCCTCGGAGTCCTCACCTAGGACAGAATCCATTGAGAGTGGGTGAGGCGGAGAGGAAAGGGAGCTGTAAGATTCTCAAGGTTGCATTTTTCATCGGGAATGTTCATTCAGCACAGGTCTGTTTGGAGTGTGTTTTTCAGCGCTCAGAAACTAAGATCAGCCAGCGGCTTCTGATCAATTTCTCATGTCTTTCCCCAGAGGGGAGGCGTGGAGGACAGAGATCTGGGTAGTCATGAAAGAAGTGTCTGTCAGCCACTTGCAAGAAGCGGGTCTGAGTATGCTGGTCCCCGTGGATAACCTCAGAGAGAATTCTGTACCAACCAAGGCAGCCATGATGGCAAAAGCATGAAAATGAGGAATGTGATTTCTTTTTTTTTTTTTAATCATGTGCTTTTTTTTTTAATGTGGATTTTGCAGGTGCAGGTGTGGTGGTGTAATTCTTTAATGCCAGCACTGGGGAGGCTAAGGTAGGTTTGCCGTGAATTTGAGACCCACCTAGGACCACAGAAGAAATTCTAGAATGAGACCCTGCCTCAAAAGGAAAAAAAAGTCGGGAGGCTGGGAAGAGAGTTCTGTAGTTAAAGGTGCTTGCTTGCAAAACCTGCTGGCCTGGGTTCAAATCCCCAATTCTGTGTAAAGTCAGATCCAAAAAAGGGTGCATGCATTTGAGATCCTGGCATGACATACTCTCTCTCTCTCTCTCTCTCTCTCTCTCTCTCTATATATATATATATATATATATATATATATATATATATATATTTCTCTCTCTCTCCTTGCAAATAAATTTAAAAATATTTTAAAATAAAGAAATAAATAAGTAAAAATGTGGATTTTCCTAAAAAGCTAGGAAACAGCTCAATATTAGAAATATTAGGAGAATTAAAAAAAAAAAGAGAGAACATGAGCAGAATTCTAGTAATCTCTCCTCTTGAAACTTGTCCAAAAATAACTATATTATGGAAGTGTTCAAAGAGGTCATTTCCAATACTGCTAAATAAAGACACCAAATGATTGGAGGTGTCAGGAAGCTGTGAAAATCAGGTTTCTTCTGGGTGTTTCCAGAGTGGTCCTCACACAGTACCTTCTCTCTGGGACAGTTCCTTCTTGGTCTTGACTCTGGTCTCTGCTGGTTGACGGAAGAGAGGTTTCCGTGGCTGACAGACTGAAGGCTGGTCTAGCCCAGGCTTCCTTGCCTTTCCCATTGCCCTAAAGAAAAATAGGTCTATTAACTGGAGTCTCTGTGCTGAGTGGCACCTTCCGTCATGACTGTCATTAGTGTTCAGTGCCTTCCTTACTCTGCTGTGACAATTTCCTGTGCTTAGTATCAGGAAGAAGTCTTTGGCCCAAAAGGAAAATATTAATGACACAAAGTATCAAGGGTCTTCTGACTTGATTTTGTTCTCAGAGCTTAAGTTCAAGGTTGCATTGCCCCAAGACATATTAGGAAAGTTCCCCTTACAGGTGAGACTCCTGTCTCTCCTGTCTTTCCCCATAGGGTTAGGTCAAGGGTCAGAACTTAGGATGCTAAAAGTTTTGAAGGTAGGGGGTATGTAAAAGTCCTGTATGTATAGATAATCCTGATTTTATAACAATGTTTTTTGTTGGTTAATGTGTATAGAGGTACATGTGTGTGAAGACCGAAGGACCACCGCAGGTGTTGTCTCTTATGAATAATCCACCTTTTAAAATACTTTATTTATTAGAGAGAGAAAGAGAGAGAAGATGAGCGCATGGGCACCCAAGGGCCTCCTGCTACTACAAATGAACTCTAGACACATGTGCCCCTTTGATCATCTGGCTTTACGTGGGTACTGGGGAATCAAACCCGGGATGTCAGGCTTTTGCAAATAATTGCCTCTAACCACTGAGCCATCTCCGCAGCCTGCCACCTGCTGTTTTTGAGACTAGGTCTCTCGTTGGTCTGAAACTCACCAAGTAAACTCGATTAGCTGGCCAGTGAGCCCCAGGGTCCACCTGTTTCCCTCTCCTCAGTGCTGGTCTTAAAAATGGGAGCCCTCATGCCCAGATGTGGGTGTTGGGGATCAAACTCAGGTCTTCATGCTTGCAAGACAAGCCCTTAACTGACTGAACTATCTCCCAGTCTTGTGTGATTTAATTTTAAATGCATTTGCGCGTTCTCTATTTAGGAAGGCCCTTCAGAGATGCGTTTTGAATGCATACCTGATACAACCAGGTATTTATTGTCACCTTTGTGAACTTCCCTTTTGAGAAGTGGACTTGATATTGTCAGTTCCTAATTCAGTTTGAGACTTTCGAGGTCTCCAGCCACAATTGCATCCATAAGTCCAGCTCATTTGCTCAGCATTAATTAAAAGGAAGTCCAGCCTGTCCTAGAGTCTCTCAAAAAACAGCCATTCCATTCCCCTGGGATGGGATGCTTTGTTCCTCTCACCATGATGCTGTCCTGGGGCTGTTCCAGAACCTTCCAGACACCAATCTCCTACCTCTCCCTCTACTAGGTCTTGCTAGTAGATCCCAGATTCTCTTCCTCTTTTCTGTCCCCACCCCTCCTCCCACACATACCCCTAAATCTTTGTGATAGTGACTCAGCTTCCCTGTTCTTTCATCTGGGGAAATCTTTGGACCAAATGCTTAAGATTTAGATGGATTTAGATCACTAAAGAGCCAGGAAGTAAGTCTGAGATAAGGGGAATGGGTAAAGGTTAGGGATGAGAAGACAGGGAAATGTGCAATGAATTATAGCTCTGTTTCCCCACCATTATAGCTTAGTCTATGAAGAAAGAAAAGCCAAGATAAAAAGAAATTCACATTTATTAAGAGTTTAGATTGTTTAACCACCTCGGTTTGGACTACCGATGGCTGCAGATAACACAATTTTGGTGATCGATTTTTGTCATAGATAGTTTGGTTCACCATTCTATTTTGAAATTGCATATTTAGGTCTGCATAAATATTTACCAAGTGGATTAAATAGTAATGAAACTGACTCTCCCAGTACAAATGCATGGATGTCTATAATCCTTTTACCTCACACAGTGTATGACTTATGACATGCACCTGACAGACCCATGTGTTCAACACAATATATTTGGTTCTATGGTTCTGGTTGTTTTTCTTCCTTTTTAAAATAATTTTTATTGGTGCTTTAATATAGGGACATACTGAACATTGGTCATATTCCCTAGTTT
Organism: Zapus hudsonius; assembly: GCA_004024765.1. Lineage (NCBI taxonomy): Eukaryota > Metazoa > Chordata > Mammalia > Rodentia > Dipodidae > Zapus > Zapus hudsonius. The sequence continues at coordinate 24,644 of PVHP010020503.1, read as the reverse complement.
ATTCCTTGTGAACATACTGCCTGAGAAAGGCTCCTCTTGTAAGACTTGTAAGACTACGCGATGTGCACCCTTGATAGATCTAGAGCTCCTGCTTTTGCTCTAACATGTTACTGATTGGATTTCATTGACTATTTAGAGCAGTAGAAGTCAAATCACTGAATAGCACCAACTCTTTTGCAAATGTAGTCTGTCTTCTGTCTTCTGTCTGTCTCTCTTTTTCTCTTTTCGTGAGAAAACTTTGATAGAAACATGATCTCTTACCAAAGCATGCTAAGCTTGTCCTGTTTCCTCAGGAAGTGTAAGTTTTCTCAGACACTGACTTAGATGAATGGTCTTAATTTAATAGTTAAGGAAACCAGGTCATGGGCATCTAAGTACGGTCAGCAAGGCCACAGGATTATTAGTGACCCAGGAAGGTTGACAGGTCTATCTAATAACGTTTTGGATTGCATCAATAAAGAGCTGCCATAAAACTAGAGTAACTCCAGCAAGCTGGGAGGATGAGAAGATGGGAGATAGGCCCTTGCCGTTTAAGGTGACACCTTGCTTGGTGCCACAGACACTGAGTAGAGAGCTTTAAGTTACCACCTTAAGAATCTTTGCAACTCAGTGAGATCAGTGAGAGCTGCTATTAATCACTATACCATGGCTATTGAGATTAGGCAAAAGTACTTTGCAGGTGTGATGGCACATGCCTTTAATCCCAACACTCAGGAGGCAGAGGTAGGATCTCAGGTGAGCCTGGGCTAGAGCTAGACCCTACCTTGAAAAAACAAATTTAGCTGGGCGTGGTAGCACACGCCTTTAATCCCAGCACTCGGGAGGTAGAGGTAGGAGGATCACCATGAGTTCAAGGCCACCCTGAGACTCCATAGTGAATTCCAGGTCAGCCTGGACTAGAGCGAGACCCTAACTCAAAAAACAAAAAACAAACAAAAAAAAAACAAATTGAAAAAAAAAAGTACTTAAGTACACTTACCTGAAGTCACATGGCCAGGGGGCCTTGCTCCAAACCACTGCTCCTATGACCCCACTGTCTCTCCTGGCATCTCAATCAAAGCTGGGAATTCTCTTCCTGTCACTCACTCACAGGGTTTTACTCTACCCTTCTCCATAACCGATTCCCTCCTCATGCTCAGTGATTCCAGAGTTCTTTCCTCACTGGTGACTATGTTGACCATCACCTCTTGTGAGACACTGCTGAGGCTCGCCCAGCACCATCTGAGGTTACCTGAGTTTTAGCTCACCAGCTGGAGAACTCCCCAGGCTTTCTTTCTCTAAACAGCTCAAGGTATGGCTTATCTCTAACTGCATCCCTCACTCCTTGTCTGAAAGCATGGTTAAGAACCACTGTCTCAAAAAAATAAGAAAGAAAGGAAGGAAGGAAGGAAGGAAGGAAGGAAGGAAGGAAGGAAGGAAGGAAGGAAGGAAGGAAAGAAAAGAAAAGAGAAAAAAGTAAACAAATAAAATAAATGAATCACTGTCTCAGGGTATTTCACCCAGAGACAAAATGTGACTTAAATTTTGGCAGCGTTAACAGGACATCTAGGTTAAGCGTATAGACCTGTGTCCTCTACATCTGAAGGTCATGGGAAACAGCGCTGTGTCTCTGGTCTACTTCTCTTCTCATCACATAACTGATCTAGAAAACATATTCTTTCTTCCATGACTTCAGAGAGCCCAGTGCTCGATGCACAGTTATTCTGTGAGCTAACTCTGTCCTTCTTGTCCCCAATGCCAACCATGGTATGTGGGTCACAGGAGATGCCTTGGAACTCCTGGAATCTGTCTCTCATTCCTCTTTTGTAGAGAAACGTTTTTCTACAAAACAAAAATGTTTTGTTTTGCTAGCTATTAGGACCTATGTGCGTAAACACAGCGTGTTGGTTTTTTTGAAGTGTGTCAGTTTCATGTGTCCTGTGTCCTTCACACTCTGTATACAGTGTGATGTTGGCACTCTTGCATGAATAGATGGAGTACATTCTCCCTTCTTGAATTCATGTCCACCTTTGTCAATTCAATGTGGCAAATTAAATATTGGCCTCTCTCTCTCTCTCTCTCTCTCTCTCTCTCTCTCTCTCTCTCTCTCTCTCTCTCTCTCTCTCTGTATGTCTTGAGAAGTCCAATGTAACATATGTGGCCACCTGGAAGCCACCATACTGGAGATACCTTAGCATTCTAGAAAGGGACATCCGTACCTCTCTTTGTCCTCACAGGTCAGCTTTTGGGCACATATATAAAAAGAAGCCTTCAGGGTGACCCCTGTCCTGGCCACAGTGTGCCTACAATCTCATTAAAAACCTTCAGGATCATACAGCCTTCTCCTTGGACATAGCCGTGGACATGGCAGAGACTCAGATCACTTCAAGGCAGAAAATCAGAGGCTGCTGAGAGCTGAGCAGTAAAGACGCTCCTAATGCACCCTCTAGGGCTCAGGGAGCATCGTGGAAGAGGGGGTAGAATGTAAGCGCCTCCGGGTGAGAAGGTGTCCTGCGAGGCATCACACCCCCTCTCCACAGGAACCAATTGGTGCATTCTTGACCCATAGTGATCACCAGTATCCCCACTGAAGAGGGTCCTCCTTGGGATTGGGGAAGATGGGAGGATGAATTACCCATTTGAAGTGTGTTCATATATTAAAGTTCTCAATAAAAATTGTATTTAAAAAAATACCAGAGCCTGCCGATTGACATTTTCCAAACTGAACTCTTTGATACTTAAATCACGGAGTTTGAGGGCAGTTAATCATACAGAATTAGTTAACTGGGACACAGGCACTATGCATGTCTAATATTTAATATAAAAATTTGCTCATGGTTCCATTTTGGCCTCGGAATCCCTATTTTGCATCATGGTAAGCTGTATCTGAATGAATATTAATTTTCTTTGGCTTTCGTCTGCTGTATTGGAACATTCTGGAATAAATTCTTTATCAGCAGCGAGTAATTTTTATTTCAGCTTAAAAATGTTTCTCTTTCATTTTCCACCAAATGTTCTCCCTCAAGAATATTGGCGCAGCATTCCAGGTGTTTAATGTTTTGCACCTTAACGAAAGCACAATCCGGGGAAAAAATGTTTAAACTAGCAAGCATTTCATGGGTACTGAGACAATATTGAAATTGAAGAAAAACGTGCTAGGATCTGGCTATCGTCATATCTGAAAATATTTTTTACAGGTAGTTTTGTTTTCATTTTGACAAATTTCCAGAGAATGTTTATATTTGAGGCAGGTATTATCAGCCTCTTAGAAAAATATGTATTATTCATAATATGGTAGGCTTGGCACATGCCGTATGAATTATAGCAGTGTTTAAAATTCATAGTCACATTTTATTCCCACTCTATTCTGTTGAAGAAAGATTTGATTTGGATCAATAACTATGGCAGATAAAAAAATAAACCTTTTCAAAAACACAGGAGTGTAAATTGTGAATGCTTATGTCAGTGATTGCAGAACTGAACATAAAACTGTAAAATATTGTGGCTTGAAATATAATAATCTATCAGTTATTAAGATAGAAAATAGTCAAGAAGTCATTACTCTGAAAGTTAATAAGATTGCAGTGTGTTTAAGGTGTTTTCTTTCCTCTTCTTCTCTGTATAGGAATAGCCTAAGTACAAGGTTTAAGGCTCACTCCGTGCTAACTAAGCTAAATAAGGCAGATGAGCATTTGGGTAGAGTGTCACCTCTAGGTACTGGGTACTTGATCGTGTAGGAGAATAAAAACACACTGTGGAGATAGAGAGATGGCTCAGCTGTTAAAGGTACTTGCTTACAAAGCCTGATGACTGGGGTTTGATCCCCCAGTACCCATATGAAGCCAGATGCACAATGTGGTGTATGCAACGGTAATTCATTTGCAGGGGCTGGAGGCCCTGGTGCATCCATTCTCGTTCTCCCTTCCTCCCTCCCTTCCTCCCTCTCTCCCTCTCTCTCTCTCCCTCTCTCTTCTCTTTTTCTCTCTCTCCCACCCTCCCACCTTCCCTCCCTCCTTCCCTCCCTCCCTCCCTTATCTCTCTCAAGTAAATAAATAAAAATATTTTTTAAAAACACGCTGTGTTTGTACTCATCTTGTCCTGGAAAGAGATTGACTCCGATTGTCTAAACAGCATGTGATAAAATAAAAACTAATCGTATTGGTTAAGCAGACTAAAAGGGCAGTCAGGTCACCTCCAGCATGAGATAAAATATCTCTGTTGTAGGCCTTTTTGATGATTTCTAAATGGCAGACCCATGGCATGGTTACATTGGCAATTTTTCTTAGTTACTAATGTCCTCCGAAGATGGCGAGGATTCAGCACACTCTCTCCTCCTCCTCCTCTCTTGCTGCTAAAATCCAAGCTCCTTGCCCAATGGGCAGGGATGATTTCTAGACATTGGTGAGAGGTGCACTGATATTTCTCAATGATGGTGCCTGCATTGCTTGGCTTCTAGCCTTAAAATCACTGGCACTTACTATATTGTGGAAATAAAAGCCAGTCTGAAGGTCTAACCTCATGTGTCTTTGGCTTGGGGAAGGTGACTCGCATGTTGATTGGACAGTCACTTGTCTTCTTTCTAGAATTTTCTCTCTCTTTGAGTGTGCCCTAAACATAGCACCATATAGCAAATGAATGCCCTTTGAAGGGGACGGAAAGGAAAGAAATGAAACCATTTGTTAGTTTAAGGTAGAGGGGTTATGGCTCATGTTTATTTCATCTTTATGATCGCTTTAATGTTGTTTTAAGTATCTTTATGATATAAATAAGAGAAAAAATAAAAAAGGTTTATTACTTATCAAGGATTACTGGCCTCCAGGGCAATATGGAGTTTTCAGAGCTAGAACTCTCATTATGCCAACAGCCTTGTTCAATGATTCAGGCAATATTAATCCACTAAAGCATTATGGGAAATGCAAACTCCCAGTGGAGAGACCCTGAGCTCACAGATTTGTTAGGGAAATCCCTCGATCTGTGCGCCAACCCTGTGAACAGGTTCATTTTGGCTGGAGGAACCAGGGTTGTGATTTCTGACTTCGAAGGAGGTAGAGTTACATGGAGAAAAGTCCTTAGAATGGAATCCCATGGACGGGAGTCGCTGACCTTGTGATACCCTGAGCCTGGATTCTGAAGGAGCAGATCTACAGATCTACTGTCATCTGGTGGACAGGCAGTAGGCAGGAAACAAGGCTGTGTTGTTAAAAGCCAAAAGAGACATCCAGGGGCTTGCCTTGCTAGGGAGAGAGAGCAGAAAACAATATTAACTCCAGTACATGAGAAAATAAATAGCAAAAATACGCTGGAGCCTAAGGGTGAAAATGGTGTGTTTGCATCTGAAATCTTGAATCTCCCTCCCTGAAGGCCTGGTTACCAGCTGCTGGAACTCGAAGGAAGTAATTGTCATGAGGGTGTTATTAATTCACTGATTGATGGATGGATTTACCAACGAATGGGTTGTTGGCAGTTGATGGGCACTGTGGAGTGTGAGTCTCTTTAGAGGAAATGGGTTCTTAGGGCTGTATCTTCAAAGGGCTTGTCTTGTCCCAGCCTCCTCTTCTGTCTCTGCCTGTTTCCTGGCCTCCATGAGGTGAGGAGCTGTCCCTTGTCCACCACGATGTCTCAGCCGAGCATCATGTCCACCACAATGGAGCCAGCAGTAAGACTAAAATACCTGAAACTGTGAGCCCAAATCTCTCTTTTTCTTTAAATTGCTTTTTTCAGGTACTTTGCCATAGTATTAATATATACCCTAATATGACTGGAAAAGAGAGTAGACTCTTACCACAGTAATCATAAACTTTGGACTAAAGTTAAAAGAATCCTTTGATGTGTGGCTTTATTCAATACTTTATTTCTGTGTTCCCTCCCATATTGAATGTTGACAAAACTTGTTTTAGACAAAGGCTGCTCTGTAGCAACTTGATCGGTTTTAAAAAACAAAAAGCCCAACAAAAATAATTTTTAAAATGTAGTGAAAATACTTTATTAATATAATATCCCCCCAAATGTTACCTTTCTCCATCCATGTGGGCCAGTCTATAGAATCCTTGTCTGCCTGCCTGCCTGCCTGCCTGCCTGTCTGCTTCCTCAGGCCCCAGTATTCTCTCCTGGACCTGGCAGAGTATCTGATGTGTACTCCATGCTAAGTGCTGTTTGAATGGCCTGAGGAGAATAATCTCTGAAATGAGCAGGTGGTTTGATCCTCAGTGCCAGGCTTGTAGATTCATTGTTCTGTTTCATCTTTCTCCACCCCAGTGTAATGAAAATAAGTTTAGGTTTATAGAATGTTTAAAGAGGCTTTTGGGGAAAAAAACCCAGCCCATTCTGTGATGATGAGCTGGTAATAATAATAAAATTAGAACTGAATCAGAGATTGTGAATGAAATGTAGTTTGATTTGCATCAAACAGGCTCAATGCTGTGAAAGGAAAAGTTAAATCAAATTTCTGAAGTTCTTCAACATTCTCCGTTCTAACCACGGCCTTAATATCATTTTAATGTGGATTTTTATATATGAATTAATATAATAAATGCCAGTGTTGAATAGAATAAGGTCACATTTTACTACTTTGACCACCAGTGTAATCTTCCAAGATTCAATTTTATTACTGTTATAAGAGTCACACTGGATAAGGTCACCAATATTTCTTTCCAAGTGATATAATCTATGACGACAGCCTTTACACCAACTTTAGTTTTTATAATTTGGATTTATATTCTCAACCATGTTGACAAAGATATTCCAGGGACATTTTTTGGTCAAATAGCAGCCCAGTGAAGATGTTTCCTGTAATTTGTGAGTATTTTTAATGGGTAAATGGAGTCATTGAAATACAACATTTTCTTGACCGTTTCATCCCCTTGCCTGCAGATTGTTAAAGCCTTGTGACGTTTCAGTCTCTTCCACGAAAGGAGGAGGTTGATAAAGATTTTCTGTTGAGTGAAAGAAAGAATCTCACTCTTTTCTTTGGCCAGCCAGGACTCCAACTTGCACGACTCCTTTGAGTGACAAATTTCTCAAAACAGAAGTTTCCAGGGTTCCAGGGATGGTTGAGTTTAACGAGCAAAGCCATTGGCTTCAGCCCTCTTATGAAACAATATCCAGTAGCAGAACTCCCTGGGGACGGGCAGCATACCTTCCTTTCAGCACTGTGGCCAGAGTGCAGTAGGCTTTCAGTGACATCTGCCCCATCGTAAGTGTTCAGGAAACATAGGATGACGTTGTTACTGTTCTGGGTGTTCCCTTGGCTACCGCCTCTGGAGACAGTATACTTTCATCATCTCAGAACTCTGTCAAAAAGCTTATTCCTACATTAAAACCCTGTAGTTTCCAGTGAGGGGGCAAATCTGCAATACAGTGAAAGATTGCTTCTTTATTACAAATAAGTAAAAACTGGTGGCTGATATAAGGACTACGATAATTTTGTATTCATAAGAAGTGATTGTGGAGTGAATAGTATTTCAGCATATCTGAAGTAACTATAAAGTTATATATACATTACATATACATATATACATAATGTATATGTATATATGTATACATATACATATATATCTTTATAAATATATATGTTAACTACCATGCCTTATTATCTATATTTGTGATTTAACAAAACGCAAAATTTCAGTATGACTTTATAAAAATCAATGCATCCTTCTTTTCATTCTTGCTCATGTAATTTATTCTCTTTCTTCCACTTAGTGTCCATAGGACCTTGAAGTTAAACCCCGACTTAAGCCCTAAGTCATTTAGTAATAGTTTCTGCATGAATCCATTATTTATTTAGGGGTTGGAAATGGAATATATATATATATATGTGTGTGTGTGTGTGTGTGTGTGTGTGTGTGTGTGTGTGTAAATCTATGTATTCCTTTCACTTGTAGAGTTGGATTTTTTTTCAGGAACTGTCCATCATTGGTGCTCATCAATTACCCTCAAATATAGTTCAAATACACTAATGCCCATTTGTAGCTATATTACTTGATATAAAAGAACTCGTTTGTGCAAAGTCCTTTAACTAAAGTGGTAGAAATAGAAGCTGATTTTAGTTAGGGGTCACTCCACAGCCCATTTGCTGGCTTCCAGTTCTGTGTCTGCATTTCCCGCTTGGTTTGCCTACATTTCTTCCAGGACAGTTGCCTGTCCAGTGCTGAAATCTTCCCACTCTTTTCTCCTCCCTCGATTTTCTCATCCACACTGATCCCTTTTTTGCCAGCGTGTTTCAGGCTGTCCCTGGTGACACCCCAAGTTGACAGATGACTGCACAGTGGCCCAGCCAACAGGATCTGAGTGAGAAACCCCCTCCCTCTCAGTCTGAGATAAAAATGTGTTTTGTGCAAACAGCATTTCTCTGCTTATTCTCACCCAAAACCCCAAGCTGTTCTCACACATGCTGCTGTGAAGTATAACTCCCCCGTCTCGTTGAGCAAGGGGTGGGCTGGACCTGGGTTCACCCACAGGAAGAACTCCCATCCTTGGTCACCTGAGGGTAAAACACTGTGGTGGTTTTTCCATACAAAACCCCCTCTGGAAGGAGAGCAGGTATTTTATCTTACTTTCTACTGATTAAAATACAATAGTATTTTTAGCCAGATTCATTGATTAATGGAGCAATTATTCATTTCAGTAATCATTTGTTCAAATAATAATTCTCTTGAAGAGACATTTACTTTAGTATCCACCCACCTGCCCAACCATGTAGTGCCTACATCCATCACTGACCCATTCATCAAGCCAGTTCCGTGCCCAGGTGCTGGCCTGACTAAGAACCAAGGCGTTCATGAATCCTGCTTTCATCTCTGTTTGTATTCTGGAACTCTAGTTCTAGAATTTGATACAGGCAATGCAGCCAGATGGGAAGAGAGAATACTGTCTGCAAGGTGGGCATGCGTACTAAGAGACAACATATCAACTGAGACAACCCAGGCTCCTTGTGTGGATATGACGTGGCTTCCAGACTAGGAACTGTAGAAAGGACCCATAACAAAGCACAGTTAAGGAGAAGCTCCAAAGATGGCTTTGTCTACAAGTCCTCCACTGACCCAGTAGAACCATCCGGGGCAAGAATTTTGCTTGTTAACTGAAACTGCAGTCATTGTCCTGTGGAATATGAGACATGAAGGATGTTGTGATGATGTCATATCTGCCCAGTTCTAGTGGGAACATATGATGGAAATGAGACCTAACAGCCACGTTTGATAATGCTTGGTAGCATGCACTTCTTAACTATGCTATTTGGGAAAAAACTTTAATTTTGTCTCTATTTTTGTCAGATACTTTGCTGGTAGAATTTAAGGCTATGGTAATACACACACACACACACACACACACACACATATATATACACACACACATATATATGTATATGTATATATATGTGATGGTTAGGGTTTGTTGTCAACTTGATCTTTTTAATTATCTTGGATAGGTCTCTCAGGATGTTTACAGGAAGGCAGCCTCTCAGTAAGGGGCAGGATATAATGAAGTTCAAAGAAGCTAAAATTAAACATCCTTTCCTTTGTGGGCAATACAGGAAGGAAATTCCAGAGACTCAGGAAGCCATTAAGTCTGGGGAAGGATTGCAAGACCCCACCCTAAGGCTATATAAAGGGGAGAAAATTCTCTCCTGGCCTCCCTGCTTGTTGGCTGCTGGTGCTTGTTCGTGACTTGCACTCGCATCCTGCTCTCCTACCCTTCCTGGACATCAGAACCCAGTTTCCTTGGCCTCACATCGTGGACTGAAGAGCAGCCGCTCCCCAGGGAGTCATCAGGCCTTCAGGCTGGATTGGGACTGCTGAGGCCTCCAGCCACATGGCCTGAACAGCTACTGGTTTCTTCACCTGTGGGCCTGCAGACTGCTATTGTTGGACTGTCCTAAGCTACCCTAATAAATTCCCTTTTACTACAATCCATTCTGTCAATTCTGTTTCCTCTAGAGAACCCTGACTAATACAATATATGATATATATATATATATCCTGTAGACAGTCCTGGTTATCTATGTCTCTTAAAGTCATTTATAGTTCTTGGTTTTCTTCTTGTATAATGACTGAGATGTCTCTTGAGTGTGATACAGATTCTCGGCACAGGTTTTAAATGTGTGGACCCTTTGACATACATTGAATTTGCCTTGCCCATTTTTCAAACAAACTCAAGGTCCAGGCAGCCCTTGCACGGCAGTGTGGGACTCTGAAAATGACCGCTCTAGGTGAAACAATGTAAAGTCAACTTAATAATCAGTGTCAACAATAAAACCATTTCATGACGTTTAAGATTGTGTGAAAATATTTTAAACAACCTTTCATTTAGAAGAGGATGAAGGCGTAAATAAAAATTATAAAACTGGGACTGTAGAGATCGCTCAGTGGTTAAGGTGCTTGCCTGTAAAGCCGAACGACCTGCATCAAATTCCCCAGCACCCATGTAAAACCAGATGCACAAAGTGGTGCATGCATCTGGAGTTCATTTTCAGTGGCTGGAGGCCCTGGTGTATGCTCGCTCTCCCTCCTTCTCTTGCTCTCTCTCCCTCTGCATGTAAATAAATAAATTTTAAGACTAATATTTTATAGAGTATGCTATGATTTCAAAGATTAGAAACCCTGGAAGTTGAACTCCTGTATTTCTTTGGCACACTTCCTAAGAGGATTTTAGACAGTGCCTGTTTTCTATCTTTTTCTCAAACCGAGACTCCATCGTGCCCCGACTAATGTCACACTCTTTCAAATTTCCAGCGTTTCAGCCTTTGTGTGCTCAGTGTGAAATAAGAAAATTTCAAGCATGTGACAGTTTCCTGATAGCTTCTGGTTCATCTTCCTTTTTTTTTTTTCATTAACTACTTTGGTCCATCTTGTCACTAAGCTTGGAATACTGGGTCCTTCCAGCCATCTCCTAGCTGAAGAGATGGATCAGTGGTTAAAGCACTTGCCTGCAAAGCCTAATGACCTGGGTTTGATTCCCCAGTTCCCACGTAAAAACCAGATGCACAAAGTGGCACATGCTTCTGGTGTTTATTTGCAACAGCTGGAGGCCCTGGCATGCCTATTCTGTCTCCTCTCTCTCTCTCTCCCTCTCTCTCTCTCTCTCTCTCTCTCTCTCATTCTCTCTGCTTGTAAATAAATAAATGAACAAATAAAGTGGTGCATGTGTCTGAAGTTTATTTGCAGTGGCTTGAGGCCCTGGTATACCCATTCTCTCTCTCTCTTTCTCTCTCTCTCTCTCTCTCTCTCTCGTTTCTCTTTTTGCAAGTAAATAAATAAAATATTTTTAAATAAAAATAAGGTATAAAGTTTAAATTCAATTATGAAATAAAAATTAAAATAAAAAGCAAATTAAGTTTGTCATTCATGGTGGCTGGGTTTCAAATGCTTAGTAGTCCCTGGTGGCTGTCACTTATGGTACTGGGCAGTGCAGGACGCATACTTTTTTTTTTTCATTCCAGAAAGTTCCATTAGTCGGCATTGATCCATAAGTAATGATATAGTCAAGTTATTATGGATCCAGAACTGTCAACAACAGTGAACATCCAAAACAATCCTTTGTGATTTGAATTTCTTTTAAGTGAGATTTTGAATAAGAGTGTCTTCAGCGAGAACCTTGTGTGTGTGGTTTTGTGTATTTTTTTTTCATAAAGGAACATTATGATATTGAGAATTTTGTACCTGGTACCGTGTATGAGATTGCAGTCTCGTGGAAGAATATGGAGTCATTAATGTGAAACAAACTCATGCCCCTTATTTTAGTAATAATTGCTGGCTCAAGCAATGTCTTTCTTTTTTCTTTTCTTTTCTTTCTTTCTTTGTTTCTTTCTCTTTCTTTGTCTCTTTGTTTCTTTCCTTTTCATTTCTTTTCCTTTCCTTTTTTCTTTTCTTTATTTTTTTTTTCACTTTTGACTTTTTGAGGTAAGGTCTTGCTCTAGCCCAGGCTGCCTTGGAATTCACTCTGTAGTCTCAGGATGGCCTCAAACTCACAGCGATCCTCCTACCTCTGCCTCCTGAGTGCTGTGATTAAAGGCATTTGCCACTACACCTGGCTTCTTTAAGTAATGACAGAAAGATGGTGGGGATCATGATGATGTTGGCACTGGTAGGTGCTTCCTATGCCAAAAGACCATTGGTGGGCAGGGATGGATTTTTAATATCTGAGTATAAAAATCCTGGGAGTCAGTTTCGGGGTCCTATAAGAGGTACGGTGACAAATGAATATAAAATTTAAGGGACTGTCACACATGTTTTGTTTTTCTGCCCACAGTTTTTTCTTTGAGTGGACATGCTTAGACCTTTCCCCTACTTTATGTATACAAAGTGCAATTCACATGTTAGAGTGGTTCGTTAGCTGTTTTCTCATTGTTGGCTCAACTAATTTAAACCCTAGGCAAGCTATCCCGTGCTCACTGTGATCTCAGTAGGCTGGGAAAATCCCATTGGATGATGAAGTTTCCAGTCCTCAATACACTTAGGTACTTGAAAGTGTTTCTTTTGCATTTTAGTGGTAGTTTTCATCTTCAGCAATTCTATTTTTGAAAATGTGTGTATCATATAGTTAGAATTGGAAAGGAGATAAAATGGGAAAATAAAAAAAAGAACTCATTTCTAGACCTTTCTTACCACTTTAGCTTTTGTTAGGATGGACAAGAAAGACGCAGAGTTATCAAAGGAGGGAATGGAGGTGTGGGGTTAAAAACATAAAGCTGACGTTTTCCATGTGAGCTGAATACAGCTAACGAGACAGTTCACATAGTTGTGGAGAGAATTGTGCTAAAGTTCTGGAAGCCTCCGAAGTCATTTCCTTTGACTTGTTTTTTTAACCAACCACCTGTTTAGCTTTTATTTTACGGTATTATTTATTTAGTGGAAACCCTTATAATATCCTAATGAAGTAAGTACAAATACCTAACCAGCTTTGGGAAGGATTTGTGAAGGAAAGCCCAGCTTAGGACAAGAAGGAATTTCTCAATTGAAATCTTAGACTAATAAATGCATTTTTTTCTGTTCTCATTATCTTAAAGATGTCAGCTCCTGATCTATTATTAATTGGCTTTATCAGGAGAAAAGTTGAAGCAAATGCTTTAGAAATGAAAAGTTTTTTCCCCGCTTTTCAGACCTCAGAAACTTAACAGATGCTCATCTTTATTTGCAAAGAAGTCACTGTCTTGTGACTCTCCCCTCTCTACGCTTTGACAATGTAGTTCATTTTGGATTTTTTTTCATTCTTCAGCAAGTTGTTGCTTTATTTCTGAATCTGCCTGATTAACATATTCTTCACTGGAGCCAACCCAAGATGGCTTTTGCTTCCTGTTTTGGAAACATTTGGAAATAATTAACTGCTGAGACTTTTCATTTTGTTTTATTTTCTTTCCTGATAGAATTTTTCTGCATGTTTGTTGCTGTAAATGATTTTGTCCTTTTCTTTAATTCTGAAAAGCTCCAACAGTCATTTTTATGTGTCCAGCTGTCTTTTGTTAGAAGAGACGTGTCTGAAATCATCCCCTTCTGAATCAGATTAAAATGGCTTTAGCGTCCGGCCATTGAACGAATCTTCAGTTTGTCCTTTGTGGCGAGCTCATCCTGGTGAATGAGAGCACATTGTTCAGACACAGGCCATCATTACATTTGATTCTTACTTTTCAGAAGTAGGTCTAGTACAGTCCAAGTCAAAATGAAAAAAAGTCCAAGACTTATTTTAACTTTGGGGAGGTTGATTTTCAAGTAATTTTGTTATTGGTGGGCAAGGGGATCTCAGGGGTCACATACTCTACCACTGAGCTATATCCTAAACCTAAGATTGTTCTGTGTGTGTGTGGAAAGGGGTTGTTGCTGATTCAAAACAGACCACAGGAAAAGAGTGAACATGTGAGTACACACACACACACACACACACACACACACACACACACACACACACACACCATCGTCACCTTCCACATTATATTGAGGATTCCTGGATACCTTCAAGGCCATTTAGAGACTTAGTTTAAGGAAACTGGTTGTATTTCCATCTGAAGAAGTGAGTTCCGTGAGAAGGAGATGTATGTCTCCATGATGAGCAGTGGTAGTCCCCCTCCTTGACCATCCTTCGTGACATCATTCTCCATCCATCTTCTTAAGCCAAGGCCATCTACTGCTCTCTGGATGGCTCCTCTCCTATACCCCTCTCTGTAAGCCTCACTGCTGCTGCCTTAAAAATACATTTTAAGTTCCCTGCGGGTCCGTTTGCTCCCACCATAGTCCAGGACTGTTTGGTAGCTCTCATGTGCTCTTCAATAAAGACACCAAACCCCAGTGACCTAGCTCTGATATCCTTGTTTGACTCAGATCTTTCCAGAAGCATGGATGAGAAGTCAGGTTGCCCTGTGTGCTTCAACTTTGCACCCCCTGAATTGTTCTAGCAACTTCCTCCACACACGTGCAGAAAAAATCCATCTCACTGAGAAGGTCTGTCCAAGGCCTCCTCCCTTGTTTGAGCCTCTTGCTGAGTGGACCACACTTACCCCAGCTGAACGAATTTAGCTTTGAGTGATTTTTTCCCTCTGAATGATCACATGTTTTCTTCCTGGTCTCAGCCCTTGTCTTTTCCCTGCAGGTGATATACTTGCAGGCTAGGGATGTGGCACAGTGACAGGACACTTGCCCAGCGTGTGCGTGGTCCTGGAGTCAGTAGCCAGCATTGCAAAACAAACCGGCACCTGCCTGCAGGAGGCCTGTTGACACACAATTGTCATCGCAGCACTTGGGAGGCTGAGGCAGGAGCATTGCAAATTTAAAGCACCCTGGAGTATAAGTTGTAGACCAGCCTGGGCCATGTAGTCAGACTTTGTTTAAATTGATACATGATTGATTAGATAGATAGATAGATAGATAGATAGATAGATAGATAGATAGATGGATGATAGATAATAGATAGCTAGATAGATGATAGATGATAGATAGATAATAGATGATAGATAGATAGATAGATAGATAGATAGATAGATAGATAGATAGATAGATGGATGGATGATAGATAATAGATAGCTAGATAGATGATAGATGATAGATAATAGATGATAGATAGATAGATAGATAGATAGATAATAGATAAGAAGATTGATTGATAGATGGTAGTTAGATGATAGATGACATAAGATTGATGGTGGTATTCACACCAGGACGAAGTCTTTCCATAAATGGCTGGTTACTGAATGCACACAGGAAAACAAAGTCCTCAGAAAGGTTTTGGTTCCATCCTTCTCTCTGACACTTGGGCTTTTGCATTTTCATCCACTATTTCACTCAAACGTGTGTTCACAAAGCCCTCGTTGAGTAGCTCTCACTGTGTGATAGTCTCCATTTACTTTAGGCTGTGCCCATACAGGGCTGAGTCTAGGAGGGTTAGGTGGGTATTGACTTGGGTTCTTTGAGAAAGAGTAATTAGCCCAATCAACAGTCTCATTGCTTTGGAAATAAAGAATTTTTCTATCAGTAGTAATTGTCACAGGAGAGATTTTATCATTGTTACTAAAAAGCATAAAACAAAGCTATCTTTGGGTCATTTCAATCCCTTTTGAGTTAATGATCCACAAGTTTTCCATTAACAAAGCTTGAATTTTGTCTCTTGGTTTGTGAGGAGAAGACAATGTGTGTCTGGTAGCTTGTTTTAGCTTAGAAATATGGAACTAAAAGTTTTTGTTTGGTTGGTTGGTTGGTTTGGTTAACTGTGTATCTCTTAATCATTGACATTTAAGTAAGTTGAATCCTGACTCATTCATTGATTCCTTAAGCAACCTTGGTTTCTAGAACATTCTAAAGAAAATGCTCATGAAAACCTATATTTATTCTACATTTATTCTTTGACCAAATATTTAGTGTAACCCTTGAGTTGCCGTCTTTATGTATGGCAGCAAGAATGTCAGTTGAGGGTTGGAGGGCTTCCCTGCAAAGCCTCAAAACCAGATTTGATTCCCCAGTCCTCACGTAAAGCCAGATGCACAAAGTGGTGCATGTATCTGGAGTTCATTTCCAGTGGATGGAGACCCTGGTGCACCCATTCTCTCTATCTACCTGTCTCTCTCTCTGTTTCTCTCTGCAAATTTTATATATAATATGTATATTACCTGTTTATATATATATGTATATTACATGCATATATATGTATATGTGCATATATATTACATGTATGTATATATATAATATGTATATATATGTATGTATGTATGCATGTATATATAGTGAGTTGAGCCTGTTGGTAAAGGAACAGATCCTTACTTCAAAAAGCGTCATGTACCTTCCATTTTTCTATCTTTCCCTTTTCTCTGGACTGCTCATCTCCCCCACACTGGTCCGTCTTTATACACGATGGCTCTGTTCCTTAAATGGCTTTGGATGATGGCACATAGGCTGTTGCATTGGTTAAGCCAACTGTTCTGAAGACCTCAAGGAAACTAGAACATTCGGTGGCTCATAAGCAAAATGAGTGAACCTGAAGTTGGAATTCAAAGGCTTTCATCAGTGAGGCAGAACTCACCCTGGAAGGAGGCTGATCAAGAATGAACTTGGTGTCTTGCTTTACTGTCTCACAGTAAAGAATGAGGATTTAGGTCCACAGGGTGTTCACACACTAGCGAGATCAGAGCGTATACATGGCAGGCTACTATAATGTTATTTATGTTACATGTGTTTTTTTAAGATGTCCAATAAATCCTGGCTTCTAGGTATTGCTTTCTGATGTATACTAGATTTGAAAGCTTTTTGCAACAGTTTAGAAATAATTTTTATGCTAAACTATGGTATGTGTCATATAAAAATAATCCTCATTAGGAATACTTCTTAATTGTTTTCAGCTGTTAAATGTACTTTATTGCTGCTTTTCCAGTATCCCTCCAACTCTTAGCTCCTGGGAGCATTTTCATAATATTTTCATATTTGGTGTGTCCCATTCCTGTCTTTAAACATCACGGACAGACACTTTTGAGTGACAGTTAATTTTTCTTGCCAGTATTCTCCTGACCAAAATGATCTAAATCCAAGACACTTGTGTCTATCTCTAGGACAATAACAATAATAATAGATTTTCATAATGGTTAGCCAGAGACAGTGCAAGACCCAGAAATGACTTCTAAATCATTATTAAGAAAGGGGGAGAGGGAGTCCTTGAGAAAATATTTTATTGCTTTATAATTGAAGGATGGCAGATCCTTGGTATGCACACTAATGCTCTTCCCTCCCTCACGGCAGCCCAAACTAATCAATTTCCTCCTCCTTCTCTCCTGATCCCTATCCTGGCCCAAGAAGTCACTTGACCATACTTCTCTAAATGGCTCCCGGAGGTTGGACAGAAATAGTAAAAGTGGTAGAAACTATTCACCAATAAACTTCCTCTAGTCCCTGTAACAAGGAGAACCGAGCCCACAGTGCTGGGACAGCCACCGTGACAGGGCTGTCAGTCTTCATGCTGGCATCTGAGACTGTGGCCTAGAAATGATTGATATGGATCATTTTCCCCCCAACTCTTTGACCAAAATTCCTAGAGTTTCACTCAGTTGCACGAGTCCAAGGTGCAATGATGCTGTGTGCCCAGATGTGGCCAGCAGCCCGAATAACTGACAAGTTCCCTGTGATGTACCTTAAGATTCTGCTTCGTGGGGGCTGGAGAGAAGGCTCAGCGGTTAAGGCACTTGCCTCCAGTGCCTAAGGCCCTGGGTTCAATTCCCCAGGTCCCACATAAGCCAGACTCACAAGGTGGTGGACCTGGCTTTCTCTTTCTCTCTCTCTCTCTCTCTCTCTCTCTCTCTCTCTCTCTCTCTCTCTCTTTCTCTGCTTGAAAATGAATAAATAAAATATTTTTTAAAAAATGATTCCGTTTCTTAGTGCATTCTGTGGGACAGAATACCTTCTTTCTTTTTGTCCATATCATCAATAATGTATTTACTCAGCTTCTTATCTTCCTTTCTCTCCTTTCTTCCTTCTTTCCTTCCTTCCTTCCTTTCTTCCCAAGAGCTCCCTATGTAGCCCAGGTTAGCTTGGACCTGGAGATCCTTCTTTTTCTATCACCTGGATCCTAGGAAAACAGACATGAGACACCATACCCAGCTTTCAGTTTTTATTTTAAAACCAGAAAACTTCTTCCAGCATCTGTGTGTTTTGAGAAATGCTGTTTAGGACTTTTGAAGACTGTCTTCTGGAGCATATGCCTGTCCAACGTCCTTCAAGTGTTAACCAATAAATGTTAGAGTTTGGCAACCTGGGAGATGTGCGTAGTAGTTTCCTTTGGAAAGTTAGAAATGCATTCAGTGTCCCGATTTTTTATATTTTATTTATCCAATTTCAAGCAGAGAGAGAGAGAGAGAGAGAGAGAGAAAGAGAGAGAGAGCGCACCACCACCTTGTGGGTCTGGCTTATGTGGGTCCTGGGGAATTGAACCCGGGGCCTTAGGTACTGGAAGCAAGAACCTTAATCGCTAAGCCATCTCTTTAGCCCCTGATTTTAAAAAATCAAAAAAAGCTATTTTTCTTCATTATGTCTCAATCTCATTGTCTGAGACATTTTTCAATATGTAATGTCTCATGATATAACACAGGTTTCATATTTTGCCATATCTCTGTGGAGGGCACTGAGGGAGACATTGAAATGTCATGTATAACTATCCCAGCCAGGATTCTCACTTAACAGGGACAGGGTTCCTGGGTGTCACTACAACATAACAAACACTGTGTACATTGTTTGTGACCCCTTTTGATATGGTTGGTTTCTTTTACACCTGGCAGGCTGAAAAGAAGTGTATTTGTCTCAATGTGATGCTTTGCACATCAACCCACATAGGATTCCTTTGCCTTGAAAAATGCACAGGAAAAAAAACAGAGGCTGGGGAGATGGCTTGGTGGTTAAGGTGCCTGCAAAGCCTGACGACCTGGGTTTGTTTCCTCAGCACCCAGGTAAAGCCAGATGCACAAGGTGGCACATGCATCTGGAGTTCCATTGCAGGGGCTAGAAGTCCTGGCACATGCCCATTCTTATTCATTCATTCATTCTCTCTCTCTCTCTCTCTCTCTCTCTCTCAAAATATATAAATAAAAACATTTTTAAATCCATAAAATTTAAGCCAAAGGCTGTCCTGGGACCCTCTCAGACTGCCTGTTCCCATTACTTTTTTACAATTTTTGATGTTGTTAAATTTGTATGAGATTCAGAGGTACTCAGATTCATTCTGCCTGTCGCAGTTAGGAATTGCTCAAGTAAAATACCATTCCTTCCCCAGCTGGCTGCTCAATGCAGGCATAGGTTTCTGTGCATATTGTTGGAAGCCTGCATGGTTTTCCTCCCACAGTGGTTTGAGGTCAGGGCCTCAGGGAGGGTGCAAATAAAGAGAGGGACGAAGATGAGGGTGATGGGAAATGTCTTTCTCAAAGAAAAAGCAATCTGCTCCAATAAAGTGCAAGGAATTCTTCATTTCTAAATGGTTCATTGACCCATGGTAATAAAACGGCCCCTTCAGATGAGGCTAATTATCTTTTTAAGTATCCAATGCCCAGTGGGTGAAGGCCTCCCTTTTCTCTTGAAAAATGAACTTGGACAAAACAAATGCCCCTCTTCCTCATTCACTGTTGATGTGAATTCTTAATTACGAGCAAAATTAATCCACCCCTCCCTTTTTCTCCCTCACCTCTTATGTGGAAATCAGGCCTGTCCAGTAAGCTCTCTGGGCTTCCTCTGGGCCCTGAGTTCTACCAACAGTGGGATGGGTTAAAACGCTCAATATTCTGCTGAGACGAGCAATTGAAGGTTTGTGGTTTTATTGGGGACTTTTTGCTGCTTAGCTTCAGGCACAAGCACACTTTCTTAAAACAAGGAGAAAAGGAAAAAAGAAAGAGGAAAAAAATCTCTGAAGAGTCTTTTCCCCCTTCCTACCAGTATCTAGAAACTAAACAAATAATATACACTGTGTGTAGATAAACACACACACAATCCCTGTTTGTGATGGATTCACATTGCTTTCTCAATTATCCAAAGCTGGGAAATCGTTCCAGCACAACTACTGTTTTTCCCTTACATCTATGACATGAGCTAGTCAACACTTTATTTTAAAGTAGGTTCTGTGTTCTATGAGTTTGTCCATTTATAGTCTCATGTTTAAAGTAGGCTCTGCTAAACTGTCATGTCCAGTAGGCTGATGGCATTCTGTAGGTTTATGACAGGGAATTTTTAGCTTATAATGGACTTGTTAGGATAGAAACCCTTCATAAGTTAAAGAGCATTTTTGTATATAATTACACAGTGAGGAACAGACATGTATGCACACAGATGGGTATATATGTATATATATGTAGATATGTCTATCTACACATATATCTCCATATCTATATCTATATACCTTCTATATATTCATATAAAAAAGAAGTGCAATATTGATGATGTAACAATGACTGTAAATTGCTACCCATGAGTGATCATATTTTATTATTTTTTCCCTCTAGACCTTGGCATTCGCGCTGAGTAATAACATAAGTAGGTTGCCTTGTCTAACTTGTAAGATGTATTTTGACGGTTTCTTTTGTATAAGTAGCCAACTCCTTTCTTGAAAGATTTCACTTGAAATATCTTCTTGGATTCTGCATCACCAGCCCAAGAAACCCTTGTCATAAATTGCTCACCAGAGCGCCACATCTGTTAGTTAGAAATGAACCTTGACGGATTGTCCACACTTCTTAAAAAAAAAATAATAAACTCAACTGCTCGCATATACTTCCTATATATTTCTATTAGTTCTCAAAAACTTGGCATTTTAATCATGATGCTCTTTCTAGGGATGACTCCTGGATATTCCAATTGCCTTCCCAGCATAATGCCATTGGCCGCTGGGGAGCACAGGGGTCAGGGGATAAATGGTTCTGAATAGATCTTGCCTCCTGGTGTAATGATCCCAGCAAGTGCTACAGTCACCGTATATGCTAGCATCCCTTGTCTTATGTTCTGCAGACCACAGCTGTAGATAACCATGTTGAAAAGCTCTCTGCATTCTCAGAGGGACACTGTTTGCTCATTCCCTCCTCTTTAAGACTTTAGGTCCTGGGTCAAGGGTATTCAGTACTGTGGGGATACACTGCTCTGTAAGAATACTACCCATAGGGCTGGAGAGATGGCTCCACGGTGAAGGCACTTGCCTGCAAAGACCAAGGAACTGGGTTCAATTCCCCAGTACCCACATAAAGCCGGATGCACAAAGTGGATCATGTATCTGGAGTTCCTTTGCAGTGGCGAGAGGCACTGGCTTGCCTATTCTCTCTCTCTCTCCCTCCCTCCCTCCTTTCCTCCTTCCCTTTCTCTCTCCCTCCCTCTTTCTCTCAAATAAATTAATGAAATATTTTTTTAAAAAAGAACACTACCCAAAACAAGCCAACTGTACCTTAATACACTTCTCTACAGATGTCCCGCTGTGCCTGTGGAACGCTTCTGTGACCTGAGACCTGATGAAATGGCTGACTTGTTTCAGGTGACCCAGAGACCAGGGACCTCTCTCACCTTCTCCGTGCAAGTAAGTGTACACATTGGTCACCAATGGTGTTTCTTTCTTTTTCAAACAGAGGCCTGGGCACTTCTACCCCAGACATCTCCCCAGAAAAGCAGTTGTAGTTGTCTGAATTTTCATAATAGCAGAAATGGATATTCCTGAGCTGGGACACTCTGCTGTCCATTGTCCCCAAGGTGGACGACAGAGTGCTATGGTGGTTAGGGTCTGAGCATGGCTTCCATATCAGGTGGGAGACACAGAGATGTCATGGGGATCTTATCTGCCACTGGGGTTGAGGATGTGATGTTGCTTCCTGGGGAATGTGTCCAGCACACACTGGCTGAGCTTTGCTCTGGCTTCAGTGACTCGGTGATACAAGGCTAGATTGGCCTTATAGCAAGCTACAATGGGCAGGGGTCACTCCACGGAGGAGAATTCAGAACCCCCCACCCCAGTCACTGGAGAGATTTTTTAAGCAGATGTTGGGCTGTGGTGGTTTGGATTGTGTCCCCCATAGACTTGTGTGTCCTGAATGCTTGGTCCCCAGCTGGTTGTAATTTGGAAGGAAGAGCCTTGCTGGAGGAGGTGTGTTGCTGGGGGTGGGCTTAGGGGTGTTCTAGCCAGCTCCCCCGTACCAGAGCTCAGCTCCCTCTCCTGCTACTGTTGGCCACCTGCTGTGGCAGAGGTAATGTCAGGCCTCTGTTCCACCATCCTTCCCCTGCCATCATGGAGCTTCCTCTCCGGATTGTAGGCCAAAATAAGCAACTGGTTTTGGTCAGGTGCTTTGTCCCAGCAATGAGAACGTCACTGCAACATGGGACAATACTTTTTCAGTATGAGAAGAGTACAGAAAGGGTTTCTCATCAGTTGGGAGTTGAGTGATGAACCAGGACACCTTAAGTCCCCTGTGAGAGAGCTGATGGGAACTGCGCATGTGTGAGGCTTTTGGGTTCAGAAGACCATGACTGCAGGTATCCTCTGGAAGGAAACCAGTTGTTCCAATACTGGGGGACTGTGTCCTTAACTCTTCAGTTAAATGGAATGCTTCCCCTCATTCCTTCCCTCCTTGGCTCTCTGCCCAAGACCTCCAAAGAGACCTGGGGTCTTTCAAATCATCAAAGGCTTTTAAAAATATTTTATGCATTTATTTGCAAGAAGAGAGAGAGAGAGAGAGAGAGAGAGAGAGAGAGAGAGAGAGAGAGAGAGAGAGAAAGAGAGGTGGGCCCACCAGGATGTCTAGCACTGCAAACAAACTCCAGACACACACGCCACTTTGTTCATCCAGCTTCATGTGGATCCTGAGGAATTGAAGTCAGGGCCATTAGGCTTTGCCAGCAAGTGCTTTTAACCACTGAGCCATCTCTCGCACCCTCAAAGGCTTTGACTAACAACGTTGATCACTTTTTCAAAAGTGATTTTCCTGCTTTGTGTTGAGAGCATGTAAACAGCCCCAGAAATGCCCTGTATTGTATCATCTGAGTCACCTTCAAGTAGGTAGTTCAACTTGGGGTGGGTTTATCAAAGCTTAGGTTGCAAACTTGTTTCCAGGGAGACCAAGTGAAACATATTGGTGTGAACATCTGCCAGGGTTTAAATAAAATATCAGAAAAAAAATTCACAGTTACAGGGAATACCAGTGTGGATTATCTTACATGGTTCACTGGAACATTAATTTCATAAATCTAAGAACTGAATTGTATGTAAGTACTTAGTTTTTTTCATATATATAGTGTTGAGAAACGTCAGTGTACACTAGGGTATATATATATACTCACAACCATGTGTGTCCCTCTCTTCACATATATACAGTTTCGCAAATAATGTTTGCCCATTCTTTGTATGATAATAGCTTTCATCCTGTTGTGATATGGCTTTTTGTTGTTGTTTTGTTATTCTTTTTCTTTTTGTGATAAGGTCTCGCTCTAGCCCAGGCTGACCTGGAATTCACTATGTGGTCTCAGGCTGGCCTCGAACTCATGGTGATGCTCCTACCTTTGCCTCCAGAGTGCTGGGATTAAAGGCATGCACCACCACACCCGGTTATGATTTTTTGAAGGATTGCTTGCAGTGATTTAGGCCCTATGCATAAACCATCAATGTCAGCTTGAAAAAGTGTGATGTACAAATCCTCTGTCTACAAGGAGCACCCCTCCTTTGGGGTCCCAGGGTCAAGATGGCTCAGAAAGAATCTTCCTACTCAAACACTCCATATTCTTATTTGATGGTTACAGCAGATTCCCAGAGTAGAAACTTAAAGAAATCCGACCTTAATTAAACCTCCTCTGATTTAAAGATAACCGAAAGGTGTGAATTTCGCCTTCCCAAACATTTTCAGCCTCAATTTCAGGGCAATTAATTCTCAGCCTGGAGCTAGAGGTTGAAATGTAGTAAAGGTGTGGTTCATTGGATAATTCTTGTTATTTTATACATGGCCCCTCCCTCTCAGCAGGAAATGGAGAGAGTCTGGTCTCACGCATTCGATGTGAATGGTCCCCATGAGAAAACTATAAATTAACACACAATGAAATTGGATCTGAATTATTAATGGGCAATATTTCTGAGTAAGCAGGCAGTACCATCTATCAGTTCTCACTTCTACTTTTCTTTCCCTCTCTCCTTCCCACCTTCCCTCCATCCCTCCCTCCCTCCCTCCCTTCCTTCTCTTCCTTTGTCTTTCTTTCCTTCCTTTCTTTCTCTCTTTTTTTTTTCTGGTCATAGGATGGTCCGAAAGCCGGACAGACTGTGAAGGTGAGTGCTTATTATGTGCATACAAATTAATACGGGCCAATTATGGGAACTAATAAAAAATCACAACGAGTCATTTACGGCACATTGCAATTTCACTATGTTACCTTCTAGGTCAGCGAGACCCTCAGTGTTACAGCCATAAATCCTGACATTATAAACTCGGCCAAACAATATGTTTCCCATTAGTTTACACGACATTTACCTTTTGTTGTAAAATTATGACTGTGCAAATGTTCCAAGAGAAACTCTATCAAGGAGTCCTAAGGCAGGACCCGAGGAAAAGGGGCTCCTGCATCCAGTAGATGCTTGAGTACTGTATGGTGTTTGGGGGACTGTCTCACCTTCTGAAGTTCTTCGCTCCTTCTATTTTGTTTGGCTATTCCTTCCTGAGCAGAAGGACTTCCAGTGGTGGCCCAGCTGTCTGTACTCTGCTCTCTCTC
>PVHP010020502.1:0-30527 GCA_004024765.1 Zapus hudsonius | reverse complement strand
GAGGGAGGAGGGAGGAGGGAGGAGAAAGAAATGGAGACTTTGGAGTTAGAACACAAGGGATAAATAAACACAGAGCCCTGTCTGCTACTCTGGTTGGGTCCCTGCACAGCAAGATTTTGGTGGGTTAGGCATGCATGTTTCTGAACCTGTTTTTACCACTCAATTCTTAACATTTACATAATTGATGGATCAGTTCTGAGGCGGTGGAAGAGCTCTATTGTACTCTACCAACTCACCAGAGACTGTTTTACAACCAGACATAATTGTTCATTTTGTAGACAACTCTGATTGGCAAGAAGACCTGAAAATTAAATGCCATTTGGTCAATGTATTCTTTCCTTTTCCAAGGAACTCATTGAGGGAAGAAGCATACTGTCAAAAGCTATAAGGAATCTGCACACAGCATTCACTCCTGGCTACAGGACCTAGGACATAGCTTTCATGATCCTTGGAAGTTTTACCCATAAAATGCGTTTACCAAGAATAGGGTAAAAGAAGAAAGTGAATTTATGTAAAATGCACACTAGATGGCTGGTGAGCAGCCAAGTATTACAAAAATCTATAATGAATTTATAGGCAGATCTGAGAATGTTAGGGCATCTTCTAGGGAGGTTTCACTGTTCCTTAACTCACAAAATCATGCCAGGTGTGGGAAGTGGAAAGTCTTGTCTGCTGGTCAGCTCCGCATTTCTCCTAAGATGCCAAACACATTGATGTGCTCATGCTGATGGACTTCCCTCTTTCTAGGCCGACAGCGACCACAGCACCTTCTCAAATGTGATGGATTCCCTGGCAACTTCTTTTAGCGTGCCTGTTCTGATCAGGCGGCAGAGACACAGTGAATCACCTTCTGTGAGGAGCGTCTGGAGCAGAAGGACTGATGGAGTCAGCATAGCCTTGCCCATCTTCACTTCCACTGGGTGGCTTCTGTCCCATCGCCTTGTGTGCCTGCTGTGTGAACTCTCCTGGGAGAAGCCCATAGGCGCTTGCTTGCCTAGGCAGGCCACCCTCCATAAAGGCTGATTCCCCCAGGGTTTACCTTGGGGAACCAATGTGTATTGGTCTTTCTGACAAAGCATGAGTGAGGAGTTACCTACAGGAACATGGAGACCCCAAAGCAGCCTCAATGAAAGGCCTTATTCCCACACGGATAACAACCTCCTTACAGCCGAAGAGGTGGAACCCCTGGTCCTTAGATTTTCTACCCTCATACACTCTATCTCCCTCTCAGGCCAGAAGGCCTGTGCATCACTGATTCCTCAGGTGAGGGTCTGATGACCCCCCTCCTTCTTTGGGGGAATGCCAACAGGCACAATCTGGTGTCTCTCATGTTTGGTCGTGGCTGCTTCTGATAAAGAGGGCATGAGCTGTTTACACCAAGCCCCGTGTCACACTGCAGGGCTGCACATGGAGCTGGATATGTATGGTTGACCAAGTCGTTTTACTCAAAAGTTACGTGGGAGTTCTCTGGGCCAGGTGTTTCCAGCTGCAGAGATCCATAGAAGCACGGAAGGTGGCCAGGAGCGTGGTTAGAGGGCGAAGAGACCGTGTGCAGTGCCAGAGAGAAGCCTCCAGTCACAGTGTCGAAGATATTCCTCTTATGGGCTCCCCGAGGACTTGATTGACAGGCCTGGGGAATGTAAGCCTTTATTCTCTGTGCATGCTGTTTCCCATGATGCATCTGATTTAATCATAGCTTGAGACGGTGAAGAGAGGATCTTCCCTAAAAATTCACCCAGAGGACACAGTTTGACTTACTGTGCACACACCCCAAATCAATTCAGGCTGGTTCTGAGCCTTGTCTCTACTTCTGGGATATGTTCAGGAGCATGTCTGAATAGAAACTAGCCAGTAAAGGGCAGTTACCAAGGGGTTATTATGGAAGAGAGACCTTGTTGCGTTGTTTTGAGTAGAGTGTATGAGCAGCTGGATGCAGGTGGCGGTTTCAGGCTACCAGGAGAAAATCGTGTGTATGTAGCTCAAGTCAAGCAGAATCCCAGGTTGCCAAGTGACCCCGATGCTCGCTGCCTCAAATGCTCTACAATAAGGAGGAGTTGCACATAGCCGAAGTGACTCAGCCAGCGAGGGCAGAAAGGGACTTAAGACAGAGAACTCATTTCATGTAACAAATCACCTATGATTATGTCTAGCTGGTATAACAAGTCGCAACCACAAGCAGATGTGCAAGAGAATCTGAGAAATGGAGTATTTGTTTTCCAGATTTTGTAGATAGTACAAAGAGGCTGAGATAAAGGTTGAGTGAGCATAAGCCAACCAGTTAGCATATGCAGGCAGTTACCTGGAGAGTGAGAGTTCTAGGGGTGCAGAGGCAAGTAAGCAGTGTTCTGTCAAGGGAGGCTGGGTACAATCTAACAGAGGAGGAGAGATGCATGAGTCCAGTATCTTTGTATGAGTCAGGGACAGATTTCTTTTAACTCAGGAAGCCCATTTTTCAAGTTCTACCTGTGCACTCAGTGGGCTATTGGTGATTGACTGTGTGTTTCAAATATATCTTGCTCACTGTTCACTGGTTAGTGTTTCATCCAGTATTAATTTGTTAGGTGACTAGATAAGTGAAAACAATATTCCAAATAAGTTTAAACAAAAAGCCTCTGAAAGTGTATGCATTGATCTAATACAGAGTAGTTCCTTTAGCCAGATTTTGCTCTTGAAAGTAAATTACAAGATTCTAAGCAATAAGAACACTCATGTTAAGGGAATGTATACCCTCATTATGACCTATCAGTTCTGCATTCTTCCAATATGAAAACTGCACATCAATCGCTGGAAAAGCTGGTTGTATGTAGAGAAGTTAGCAAACAGGAAATTGCTATGTCACTGTGTTGGTTTGATTTTGGTGTCCCCCATAAACTTAGGTGTTCTGAATAATTGATCCCCAGCTGATGGGAATTTTGGAAGTGGAACCCTGTGGGAGGTATGTTGCTGAGGCTTATGGGGGTTATAGCCAGCTTCCCCTTGCCAGCGTTTGGCAAACTTTTGTTGTTGTTGTCCACTTGGTGCTGTCCAGGAGGTGATGTCCAGCCTTGGCTCATGCCATCATTTTCCCTGCCATCACGGAGCTTCCCCTGGAGTCTGTAAGCCAAAATAAACCCCTTCCTCCACAAGCTACTTTTGGTGATGTGTGTGTGTATGTGTGTGTGTGTGTGTGCTAGCAACAAGAAAGCTGACTGCAACAGCCACACAGATAAATCATAATGCTAGTTGGGATAAAAATAGGGTTCATAGTCAAGGTTGCCAACTCTGAGTTCTTGGGATAAGCATAGGTAACCAAAGATGTTACTGGACCTAGGGTGGTACAACGTATATATTTTTGCAATGCTACTTGATTCTTATAATATATATATGCACATATATATACAGATACATATATATGTATGTATGTATGTGTGTGTGAGTGCGTGTGGTTGTGTGTAAGGGAGATTTATTGAGAAAAAGATGGAACATCTTCAAAGAGCCAGCAAGCATGTTTAAAATTTTGGCCAGCCCCAAAGTGGCTGGTATTCCTGACCCCAGAAGACATGCATAATAGGAGGAAAAAAAATAGAAGGGAGACTAGTTGAAAAGAAGATGGAATTCAGTGGAGAGAGAAATTTGGAGGGTGGAGGGTGGGAGACTGGTGGGAGGTGATTACGATCATGGTATATTGTCTATATGTATAGTTGTTTTCAATAAAAAGTTAAATTTTTTTTTTTGAAAAAAAAGATTTGGGACAGCATCCAAAGAAGCAAAAAAAAAAAAAAATAAAAAGGAAAATAGATAAAAAGTTATGCTTTCTAAGTCAGAACTCATAGAAACCGGTAGGCTTGGTGGTGAGGGTCAGCAAGCAACTACTGCTAAATACACTATTACATAACATTTAGAGTAAATAATAAGCAGGGGTTATTGGGCTTACTGTTTGATACTCATAATTTATCTTATTGAAAATTCACAACAGCTGGGACTGGGGAGATGGCTTATCAGTAAAGTATTTGCTGAAGAAACCTGAGGACCTGAGTCAGATCCTCAGTATGCATGTAAAAGCTAGGCATGGTGATATGTGCCTATAATCCCAGCATTGGGAAGGAGCCATGTGGCCTGCTGGCTAGTTTGTCTAGACAGTGGACTCTTGGTTCAGTGAGAGCCCCTGTTTCAAAGTAGGCAGAGAGTGACTGACAAAGACATTCAATATTGACCCTTGTCTTCCACAACCACAAACTATCAAAACAATAAAATTATAAAAATAAAATCACAACAACCTATCAAACAAAGCACCATTTTAACTCATCCTATAGCAGATGAAACTGAGGCTTAGACTTGAATCATTTCTTCCTTATCCCGGGGCAGTGATCTACTCAATGGTTTCTGGAAGCTGGGCCCGTTTGATTCTAGTGTCAGCATTCTTAACTGCTATTGTGAGTTGCACCAGTTTTCTGTATTCTGTAAGAAAACTCCTCTTATCACAGATATTAAGTGTACACTGGTGTTCAGTTTACCTGATGCTTTCTTACATAGTAACTCCTTTTGGCCTGCAAATCCATAACATATTCCCACTTATGCTTAAAAGCATCTAAGTAGAAATTAGAATGCACAGCTCCAAGCCTTCAGTGAGGTCATCTGTCTATAAATATGGACTTTTGTGGTTTTGCATAAAACCCTCACTCACAAGCAATGTAAAGACCTGCAGGGTTTAATCTCTTCCCAGTGGCACTATGTGATCCTGTGTCTACCAGAGCTGATGTAAATGAACACATCACAGTCACAGCACACTGGCACCTGGAGAGAGGCTTGTGTGCGGAAATCTCTAAAATTACTTTCTACCTATTTCATCGAAGAAGACATATTATGTTATCTTTCTAGTAGAACAAACATGTCCGTTGCCTTCAAAGAATATTTGTGGCAAATTTTGGCAATTGCCATTGAGGTCTCTTTTCTTACTATTTCACATTGAAAATACAGAACGCCCAGTCCTTGCCTTTGAATCCTACCTTCCTGCTTGCTCTTGAAGAGAAGTGCCAGTTAAACAGTTTTCTCCAGGAATGGTTTCTGAAATAAAAATGCCTTTTTGAGGATAGCTGATATATGACCTTTCTTTAGAGTGCTGTGATAGACTGTTCTATTTGGAATAATGTGGTTTCAAGAAATTGAGAAAGACTCTCCTGAACAGGGGCTGGGGAGACAGTTTTGTGGTGATTGCCTCATATTTTCCCAAACTGGGGATTTGCTGTAGCCAGATACAGACACAAGGCTTTAGAGTTTGCTGAAGACCTCAGGAAGAGCAGGAGCTGAAGGGGAGTTCTGCGTCCATGGTGATTTAAGAGGCTTCTGCAGCTTGGGGTCTATGGCTTTTCATTTAGGGCTGCAAATTAATATTGCTCTTCATGTGGCTTGGCTTTCTCATAATTTTGGATTACCTTTTGGGTCTGGCTTTATGTGGGGATTGGGGGGTTGTTCTTGGGCTGGTAAGCATCGCAAGCAAGTGCCTTCAGCCACAGAGAGCCTTCATAGATGATTCTTAATCTAGTCAAGTTAACCATGAAAACTTAACCATGATGGTGTGCTTCTTTTTTGCACTTCTAGCATCTCTTGCTTCTTTCATCACGGAATTAAATTTTTATTATTGTTGAATTACGGTAAAGATGCTGTCTCTGAATGTTGGAGTCATTCCTTGACATCACTGGTTCCCTACTCCCCGGTGTGCAATGGTTACACTATTAATATCTATAAAGTCAAGAAAGAAAATAGGTAATTTTAAGAGTGTAGTGATGAAAATTTTCATGGTTATAACCCTGACATGAGTCTTAAGGTAAGCTGTGGACTTTGAGTGATGCTGATGTGTTCATGTGGGTTCTTCAATTGTTACAAATGTCCAGCTCTTATGGGAGATGCTGATAATCGGGGAGGTTGTGCATGAATAGGGGTACAGGTAGCTCTGTAGTTTTCACTCAAATTTTTGGGAATTTAAAACTACTCTTGAGAGGCTAGAGAGATGGCTCAGTGGTGAAAGTCTCTCTGTGTCTTTTTTTTTTTTTACAAAGCCTGTTGGCCAGGCTTTGATTATCCAGTATCCATGTAAAGCCAGATACACAAAGTTGTGCATGTGTCTGGGATTCTTTGCAATGGCAGGAAGCCTTGATGCTCTCTCTTAAATAAATGCATATTAAAGAAATATTTAAACTGCTCTTGGAGTAATAGTCTTGGGCTGGGTTGTAACTTGATGGAAAAGGGCTATCCCAGCAAACTAAGATCCTGGCTTCAATCCTCAGTACCACAGATTTCCCCACCCTCAAACAAAACACCACAGTCATCTTTAAAAGCATACACACATAATTGGTTTTCTCTACCACACTTTATCCCTTCTTCCCACCTTGATTTCTGCTTCAGTTTCCTCACTCTTCTCTGCAATCTGTGACATCCTCTCTCCTTCTCCTTGCACTGGCCCTTCCTATGCCCTCCCTTCACCTGGAGTACTCCTCTTCTTGTAGGTGGCTATCTACCACTTACCTATCAGACTTTAGTTCAGTTGCCAGATCCCCCGGGTCTTTCCTTATTCTCACTCCTACCCACTGAGTGAGTCGTCCCAGCATATGTACACAACACCATGTACTTCTTTAAGAACAGTAATTGCAGTTCTAATTAATTACAGAGTCAAATCAGGTCCCAGTTTCATACAAACATATCAATCCGTTTTATCACTTGCCCTTTCTCCTAAAATATATCTTGAAGTATTTTCAAAAATCTTGAAGTATTTTCCTGCAGGGATGAGAAGTTCCCTTCCTGCAGCTATGCTCTATCCTTCAGTGAGACATACATGCGCCGGCAAGGGTGGTGGGGCAGGTGGACTATCAGAGAAATACCTGTCTCTGCAGTCAGCTAGAACTCAAGTTCAAATTTTCTAAGCAATTTATTATTTATGGAAAGCCTCAATTCAGTGATATGAGGGTTAGTATACTGAATCCTGATAGGCCCCTAGCACTTGGCAGGACTGTTTACTGAGTTCCCACTAAAGAAAACACAGTTCTTATATAAGGAAGCCAGGAGTTGATACAGCTTGGGGTGAGGCACTGGGGTATGAAACTTGAGATCTTAGCAGACCTTCTTGTCAAGCTGACAGTAAAAGACGAGGCCAATGATCAGTCATTAAAAAATATGTTTTTTCATTATCTAGAGATCATAACTAATGAATAGAGCTTTTTGTGGGTGCAAAAAAAATTCATGCTCACTTTGTAACTCTAAGGAGGATGGGGACTCCCAGCTCTGAGTATCCCACATCACTCTGAGGGATTTCCAGTTACAAAAGGAAGAAGTTTTGCCATTGGAGCTACATGGCCATTATGTTACGTGAATAAGCCATGCACATATGTAAAATACTTTAGATGGTTGATCTCATTAAAGAATAAATGCTCTCAGAGGCCAGAGAAAACAGGAGGGAGGGGAAAAGGTTCATCAACAGGTGCTAAATTATAACCTAGTAGGAGCAATGGTGTTCAATTGCACAGTAGGATTGCCACAGATCAGGGCAACATACTGGATATATCACAAAAACTAGAAGAAAAGACTTTGAATATTTCAATCCCAAAGCAATGATATGTGTTTGAGGAGACAGATACCTTATGCTACACTCCTTATACATGAATTAACACAAAACATCACATGGTACTCCATGAAATATAGTAACAATTTTGACGTGTCAATTAAAAATACAAGGAAATTGAAGAAGAGAGGAAAAGGACTTGTTTAAAACCAACTTGCTGGTTCAGGTTCATGTCTTGTGGACTAAAATTGTTTAATCAGCCAAAGACTGATTTCCTGTCCTAGTTCACAAATCATCTTCTAAATGTAACCTTGGACATTCACATGCAAAAGCATCCTATAAAAATTAAATGATCCAGGGTCTAGTGATGTGCATATTTTTCTTTCCTATTTGTCCATGCATTTTTTTTCTGTGCTTGTGGTTAAAAATAGCCAGCTCCTACTGATCCCAAGGCCATTGGTTTCACAGAAAAATTCCAATGAAAGCCTAATTAGTCCTAATCCACAGAAAGGTCACAGTTCTAGGTCATGTAATATCTTTTATTAAATGATATGCTGAGATGTATTCTCAGAGGTGACTAAGAGATAGCACATGAGGTTTATAGACCTTAAATCTTTACTTCAAATGAACTAAATGCAGAATTCTCCCAGGTCTGAGGCTTCACTTTTATCCTAGACTCTGAATTCAGTTGCCTTCATTAGCTTTAGATACTGGGATTTTAAAGTCTAGAGAAACAACAAAGCTGAAGGCTTATCGCTCCTAGTGTAAGCTTTTGGTGTTCATTAAGGCTTTAAGAGTTACTTTAGGAAGCTAGAATTTTATGGGTCAAGGTTGCCCTGGATTATTTTTTTCCTTTTTTTTTTTTTAGCTGTTGCACAATGCATAGCAAGGACTCTATTCCTCGGCTGACACTTATGTGAGTCTCAAGAAATCAGTAAAACCTCTTTGGCTCTTTGGATGTGTTCGTGTGTGTGTGTGTGTGTGTGTGTGTGTGTGTGTGTGTGTGCATGTGTTTATATAGTGTTATATTCTAGTTTGTAAATTCATCTAATTTCATGTTTTATACATAATGTACTAAGATTAATATCTTAGAAATATTCCTCTGAATTGATTGTTTTACACTTGTGTATTCCTCAAGCCTAATGATGAAACCAATACTTATTAAATATCTTTCCTAGTTTTATGTCTATTCTTAGAGATCCTTTAGGCACACCAGTAGCTGTGACACAACTCATGCTCAACTCTTCAAACTTACAGTTACAGTGACCATTTCTGAGAAAGTTGGTGTTGAGCCTGCGACTTACCTGCAGGATCTTTCCCTTTTTACAGCAAAGAATGTTTCCTAAAGCATTAGTCTGGAATACTCAGCACACAGAACTCAGAGAGAGAATACATGACCAGCATCAACAATATAAGAAAGTGTGTAAATGTGATCTGTGTTCTAATTCTAATCAATGTGTCCCAAAGTTTATATTTTACACTTAACTAGTTACTCATTGTTAAGATCCATGTTAGGCAGTATGTATTATTCTTACATTTAATTCTTATAGAAATAAAGATAAACAGATTTTTTTCTTTCTCTTGGGGTGT
Source organism: Zapus hudsonius (assembly GCA_004024765.1). NCBI lineage: Eukaryota > Metazoa > Chordata > Mammalia > Rodentia > Dipodidae > Zapus > Zapus hudsonius. Next base: position 21,406 of record PVHP010020502.1, on the reverse strand, counting down.
TAAGTAATAGGGACTGAAGTTAGTTAACTGCCATAAACCACACATCCATTAAGAGATGGTCACATTTTCAATCCTAAATCAAGTTTCACTCCACATTGTTGAAATTATCTCATGTTTAGCTTTTCCTGAATTCCACTTTCAGAAGAGTTTGGGGGTTATCAACATGGCATTTTCCCAAAATAGACCCAAGCTGTTCTCTAGGAGTCTAAAATATAGAATTCTGGCTTTAAAAGATGCCCATTTACACGTACAAATAATTGTTTGAATTGTGTTCAACTTGGGAGAGGCATAATTATGATCTTGTTACTCTAAAGCCAAAACTGAGTTTCCAAAAGATTATCTGCTTTGTTTATTATCCTAAAGCATTTTCACACGATCCTCATATTTTACTCTTGTTTCTTCTGTAAAAAATGTTGAGATTTTATATTTTCAAAAGTCATAATGTTTTGTTTTGTTTTTGTGATTCCCATGCAGATGATTACTTTTTGGAAATCCTTTTTATTTCTTCATAGCTCTTGCACAGCCGCCAGGAAACAATCCCTGATTTTAGTTGCTCAAATTCACTTGAACTAAAAATTATATTTCTGTCTTTCCTCAGGGCTGAGCAGGGTTCTTGGCAAGAAGACATTCCAGAGAAGAGTCAGTTTCTTCTCTTCTCCCCTCCACTCCTTTGTTCATCTTGATGCCCAAATTGCCAGAATCTAGATTCTAGCAGGTTCTGTTTTAAGTAAACTTTCACATATTTACATAGTCTGCTGTCCACTGACTTTATATAGTGACCTGCCACTAACTCTCATTATGACCTCATAATGAGGAATACCTAATGTAAGGTATTACTCAGGAATCTCTGTGGTCTATTCATCAAGTGTCCAGATGAAAAATAATGACTAAATATGATGCTGTCACATAATTGGATCCCATTCAAATATTAGATAATTACAGAGATCTTTGTTATGAGAACTGTATTGTCAAGAATGAAAGAGGATGATGGGAGCTAGTAGTTCACCAGTGGCCTAAAGAATGTTGTCACATGTTCCTTGCAACAACACCAAAATTCATTTTGCTAACACTATATCTAACAGGCAGTTAGAACCTTGTTATCTTCATTTCCTACCCTTTTCTTAACTTCTCTGAAGTGCAAGATGTTGGTCTCTTACTTTTTGATATAATGGAAGAAGATAAATAAAAATCTGTTCTGCCCGCCATCCACTGGCTACTCTATTACTTGGAGCCTCATTGGTCACAATTTTGAAATGGAGAATGATATATTTAACCAAAGCAAGATGTAGGATCAAGTTATTAGAGTTTTATTTATTCAAAGTCTTCTTGAGGTTGACAGATAAGAATTTTGATGCAAGACCTTATAACCTCTGATTTTTCCCTGTTATAGACTTGAAACCATAAAACATTCATTTATTTAAGTTGGTCCTGCTCTGTATGGTTTTGTACAATTATCCTAAAGAGAGGCTTGGATTCACCTCTTCATCAATCTCTGACATCCACGCCCACTTTACCAAGATGCTCCTTGTTTATCCTAAGCATTCCCAAAGCACCACAGTCATCCCAGTCATATGGGATGCACATCAAATGAGCTAGTGCTGAAGTTCTGGTTAGCTGTATCTTTTTATGCAGACACTTGAAGGACTATAGAGTTTGCTTTTCTAAATCCAAAAGGAAAATAATTTCACAGGTTCTTCCCATTGTCATAGGCTAAGACAGATATCCTAGAAACCTTGATGGAAGGACCAAAGAGCATCTTCTAAACACCTTGCTCTAAAGCAAAAGAAGCAGAACAAGTTCTAAGTCACCTCCTCCCAAGTGTTCATGGGAGTTTTGCCCTAGAAACTCAAACATTCTCTCCTGTGTGCTGCTGTGTCTGTAAAGTGGTAGTTGGGAGCTGGGTATGCTTTTTATCAACGGTAACAACACTCTGAGGAATAGTTAAACAGGAAGTAGGTTTTGCAGAATGAACACAAAACTTCTATATTTTGAGAAGGACACATCAAAGTCTTGATATGTTTTTTTTCCCAAAAGCAACCCCAAAGTCACTTTGTTGACAAAGTAATAACCCACTTAGGATGGAAAGACAGAGCCACTTTGATGAAATGTGAGTTTATTATCTTTCTGCCTCCACTGTCACTGTTTTTTTTTTCTTTTCTTCACACCAAAATGTCTATCCTGTGGCTCATTTTTTAAAATCTTAACTGGCTGTGAAATAAATTTCTGAAGGTGTTAGTTAATGCAGAGCTTTTACTAGCATCACATTTTTGTATAATTTATAGTTTTTTCCAAAGCATTTTGCTTCCTTTATCTTAATTACACTTTAAGGATATTGAAGCTAATGCTCTGAAGTTATTACCCAAGATCTTACCTGCCAAATAAGGTGTGAATCTTAAAACTTTTATCCATATGTTGACTCCTTGAAATCCATTTTCAGGGTAGCTGTCCTGTCAGAGGAAACATTCAACCTTAGAATGAGGTGATGGTTGTGCAAAGATAAAGAATATGGGTGAAACTCTGCACCCAAGACTTCTTCAAATCTCTTCAGGAATCAGCTGACTGTTCACCTTTTCCCATTTATGGTGGCTGATCCTACTCATTCAGTTTCTGCATGAATTCAATAGTCTTGGGGAAGAATTGAACCTATATTTTGGAGTCACTGTCATTTTTTGAGAGTCTTGGAAATAATTTTGGAATACAAATACACATTTTAGCAGTGGAAAATGGATTTGAGCTTCTGGCTAATTCAGATCAATTATGTGTGGCTATCTCTTTCCAAAGGCCATTATATCTGATTTCAGCAAAAAAGCATCATGATGGATTATTGGTGTCTGCCAGACCTCTGTTGGAAGGAGGTCATCGGATACCTGCAGTGTATTTTCCATTCTTGACGTATGGAAAAATAATATATCAACCTTATAATGCATCTCAGAGACTATTCACTCTAAGGTATCCATTTTATAGAATAGGGAAAAACAGATTCAGAGAAGACAGGGCCTTTATCTGAATCATAGCCCACTACCATTTTGATCTGATGATATTCTAGTCTGATTCCTTGACTGACCAGAGACAGTGCAAGCCACTGTGGAAATACTCAGTTTCATGCATCTGTTTTCATTCCCAGGGATGATATTCTCAGTTTACATGATGACTCCAGCCCTCCAGAGCTCTCTTGCTGCCTCTCATCATTTTCTCTCTCAGTTCTACCTGATCCTGCTTTTATCTACTATACCTCTATCAAAATGGATCTGTCTTATGTCTCTTTTCATTGTGTCATACATAAGATTTGTCAAAGCCACATTTCAAAATATTCCTCCTCAGCTTGGGAGATGGCTCCGTGGTTAAAGATGCTTATTTGCAAAGTCTTTCTCCTTCTGTGGACTTTAAAATGGGCTTTATACAGATATAATCCTTTTAAGAGAAAAGCCCAAATTTGGAATATGGACTGCAATGGAAGCTGGCCTTCAAGAGACATAAAATGTTCTTTCAGAAAGTCCCTCTGCAGTAGCCATCAACTCGGGGCCAGTCTTGGCTTTGTAAGCACATTGTCACATTTTTTTCATCACTTCCCCTCCACTGAGCTTCCCAACTTCTTGATGGAATTGCTTTTATGGCTCATGCTAACTCTCAATAGTTGTCCTCATTTTACAGCTACAGAAATCAATGACACAGGAGGGTGTTGAGAAGCCAAAGGCATGGTTGGGGGAGAGAATGAGTGCCTGCAGAGATAGCTGTCCCTCCCTGCTCCTCAACTCCCAGAAGCAGTCCAGCTTTTCTTTACACTTGGGTCCAAAAACAATTTTTCCCCTTACTCTGTTTTAATGAGGCTCAGCACACTGCAGTACAATCTGAAGGTACTGAGTGCTCATTAATGATGTTTGCTTTTCAGATGTATGGTGATGCTTTATAGGATAAGTTTTGTATCCAGTCAAAACTCCCATACTTTATTAGGTCTCAAATAAAACTTCCTTCTAGCATGAAGATGTGGGATTCAGGCTTAACCATTTATCTGGAACACAGAGTAGGCAAAGCACTATGTTACCCTAGTAGCTGTTTGAGCTGTGTTTAAATCCAAAGGGGGGTGGTCCCAAAACACTATGTTCTCCACACCATAAGGCTGTTTTTCCACAGAAGAATTTATAGGAAAGGGGTAAAATCTGCTGATATTAAATACTTACAGGGGGCCCTAGAAATGTTCCTAGAACCAAAAGGCAGCATTTTAAATCTTCAAAGTGTATGACCAAATAAGCAACTATATAGTGTCTTGATTTAATTTTTTAAAATCCCCAAATAATAATACTTAACATTATCTTACACAAGTTAGGCTCTGTGAAAGTGCTCATACACCCATTTCTGGTTCAAACAACACCTGGAAAATTAGGCATATCACACCCATGTAAAAAAAAATCCCAGTCCTAAGAATGCTACCTTCACTAGAATCTCTGCAAATAAAGGATGAATCAGGAGGTGACCTCAGCTCTCTGACACCGAAGTTCATGCTTTTTAATACTCAGCCACCCTGACTCATCATCTGTATGCAGCTGCATGATCCAGCCCAAGAAGAGGCTAAAATAAATGTTAGAGATAGCTTCATGCATTACATTTTAAAGAACCAATTAATATTCCTTAGTACTCTAAGTACCGGCTTAAGCTTTAATCATAACTTATTAGCTGGGATGAACTTCAAAGTAAGGAAAGAGGAAATCTAAATGAGGAGACTGCATCATGCTGATGAAAAAGTCTTGCTTTGGAATATTCTATCAGCCCCCATGTTTGGATATTCAAAAATACTCACGTATGTGTATAGGTGTGTATGTATATGCATGCTCAGGTGTGTGCATGTGCACATGTGGGCACAAACAAGTGGAGGCTAGAGGATAACCTCAGGTATTATTCTCAGGAATACTGTTTCCCTATTTGGAGACAGTCTGTTTCTCTTGTTGGCCTGGAACTTAATGATTAGGCCAGACTGGAAGATCAAGTGAGCCCAAGGGATCCTCCTCCCTCTACTTCCCCAGGTCTGGGAATAAAAGCACATACATAGGATTTTATATGGATTCTGAGGGTCTGGATTCAGGTCTCTGTGCTTGTGAGGCAAGCAAAGCGCTTTACTGACATCTATCTCCCTTGTCCCACATGCTTAGGCTTTCATAAATTATTGACTATTAGACTCAAAGCAACCTTGACTGTCATTCCCTTTCTAAGGGAGGAACTAGGTCTCTCAAGATCTCATAACTTACTGCACAGAAAACTTGTAGAGTTTTTAGAGATCTGACTAAAAATGTGAATGCCTGAGGTATGTGTTGAAAATATCTCTCATCATAAACCAACACAAATTTGTAGGTAGCAGCTACCTGATGTGTTTGTTACTTGACAAAAATTTGGAGGCAGCATATGAAACCAGTAAGGAAGCATGCCATGAATCATTGCTGATCTCCCCTCTACTTGCAGGAAGTAGAATTCAATAGTACATGTGCTGAATGCTATTTTTACTTATGGGATGAAAACTTCCCTAAATCTTTATCATCAGAAGACCTGCTTCCACAGTCTGATTGTACTATATCCCAAACCTTAGCTTCTTCCTCTATAAAAGGGACCAATGGTTCTCTGGTAGTGGGAATTTCCCTTTGGAGCCCAGGTACCATCTTGGGGCTGGTTGCCATTCTGGATCTCACTTGGGGTTCTTCGTGTTGTGTGATGACTTTCCATGGTTTCTTCAGCAATTGGATCTTACCTTTGGCCTGGGGTGGGTATTCAAGTGCCTTGACAGAAGCCTGTTTTGTTTTGGGGACCTTGTGGCTCTCTTTATTCAACAGCTCAGTGTGGGAAGGAACCAATAACTGGGATAGGGAGTTGCAGGTCTGATGGATTTTTCATGGGTTTAGGCTTCCTCCCATTCTATTCATGAGAACTACAGAGAGGCTACTCCCTATAGAATATTGCCAAACTAGCAATGTGTGTCTCATTTAACCTATATTGATCTCACTCTCCGATGGAGATTCTATTTGTATTTTTCAGAGAGAGAGAGAGAGATTGAGAGAGAGAGAGAGAGAGTGTCATGGTCAATCCAACTCCATGAACAAGCACAGGATGATGGTGGACAAGAGATGGACCACCCAGGGCCTATCATGTAGGCCCCAAATGAAACATTTAAGAGAGTGGCGTGATACACAAGAGACCTATCACCACAGTGAGTCCATTAACCCAGGATAGGTCCATGAGACAAACACCAACGAGAGCCCACACACCCCAAAGCAGAAATACAGAGACACTTAAGATCTCAATAATAAAGCAGACTTGTGCATGTGGAGGTCCAAGGACACCCTCAGATGTTATTCCTCAGAGGGGTCACTCACCTGATTTTTGAGACAAGGTTTCTTAATAATCTTCAGTATCTCACAAATATAATTCTACATTATTTACCTTCACATATACTCTCAGTGTCTAGCTCAGTGCTTTGTACATAAAGATAGGTAAGCAATATAGGACTAAATCAACTTGAACTCATCAGATAAGGTTAATTTATAAACCATAGTCACTTTATAAAAATTGAACTCGAACATTTTTGAGCAATTACTTTTTTTAATACACATAATTAGAGTTGATATGATAGGTGCACAGCCACTCTTCTGGTTCAGACATTTTCATAACTATTTTTGATAATACATAAAGATAATTACATTTTGAAAATACACTAGAAATGGTTGCAGTAGTTCTCCAGCTCACTGATAGCAAGAGCATCAGCAAACATGATTTATCTAGTCTGCAATATACAGCTTTAGTCTAATCATACAATTTCTGATCTTATTTTTTATTTTTATTTTTTGTATGTACAAGTCATGTGTTGGTACCACCATTTTCCTCCTCCCTGCCCCCTTTCCACTGAGGGTACTCCTCAGTGGGGCTGCTGGTATGCTTCATGGGGTTGAGGGCTATGAGTTGTTTAAGCAGCAGAAGGTTATTGGGGGGGGGGAGCACAATATCTCTGGATATTCTCCCACCATGGCTCTTACACTCTTTCTGCCTCCTCTTCCCCAAAGTTCCCTGAGCTATGGTGGGTGAGTTTTAAGTCTTCTTTAGTGTTGAGCTCTTAGCAGCTCTGGATTTCTACTCTGGAATATTCCATTTCCCTGGTGCAGGTTGACCCACTCCAGGGTTCACCGTAGAAGCTTTACTATTGCTCATACCATCACCTCCTCTGTGGTTTCACCTGGGCCCTAGCTGATGTGTTAGGAGTGGTTATCTCCTGATTGGGAGTCAGCCATCATTCCAGGTCTTGTTGGTAGAATTAGGCTGCCACAGTTCTCACTGCCTTCTGAAAATAAAAACGGATTGTCCAAGAGAGAGTGAGATCAGCATAGGTTAAACGGGACAAGCATTGTTAGTTTGGTGAGATTGTAATGGGTGCAGCCTCTCTTTAAGCCCATGGTTAGTGGAAGCTTCCACTTGGAGTCCAGATTCTTGGTCTCCATAAGAATTTGGCTTAGATCCCTGTTCCAGCTAAGGGTTCCTTGCCTCTAAGTGGATCTCTTAGCCAATCAGAGAAGCCTTGATTACCCACCTAGGTTGAGTGTCACTATTGTACATCTTGTCATGCTAGTTACTGTAGTAGAGCAGTGACCCCTGCTTTCTCCCAGCATTGTTGGCCAGTCTTATTTTTATTGATAATGCCTTTGAATCTCTGTGCGTATACCAGATAATGTAGAATGTTTTATTGTCTATACAATGTGTGTCTGGAAGGCTAGATAGGCTCTAAGATCTCTTCCTCTCACTTGCTATCCGTGAGCTGCAGAACTACTGCAATCATTTCTAGAGTATTTTCAAAATGTAATTATCTTTATTTATTATCAAAGATAGTTATGCAGATGTCAGAAAGTTGTTTAACATAGGCTTTAGGAATAGGATTATATATGGATGAGAATTAAAATATATAGCTATTTTGGGAAATAAGACCGAGGCTTATTCAGACAAAAAAAAATTCTGGGCTTGGGTCTTAGTTGTTGAGGGTCCTAATATTCAATAAGTTACTTTTTTTCCATTTGAAGAAGCACATTCCTCTCATCCACTTTGCATTTTTATATGTTAGTATTTGGGGACATGATCCTGGGCAGTGGTCAGTGTATTGAGACTGAATATGAAAGTCCTCTAAGACCCCTACACAGCAACAGAAAGTGTGAGACCCAAGGAGGTGAAGAGGCTGGACTTTCTGATTCTGTCCACATCCTAGAGATCCAAATCATGGGATTCCCAGGGTCTGTTGGTGCACACGTGCTGCAGAGAATTATTTAAAATGACTCCCAGCTACAGAATTAATGACTAGAAGTGTGATGCAGAAACTACAATGTTGAACATTAGGTTGAAATCTATTTAATAATGACACTAAGTTATAACTGCTTCTACCTGTTGAGGTAGCCAGATCCAGTGCCTATCCATATCTGTCATAGCTCACGCTGCTGGGATGAATCTCCAAAACAGGAACAGTTATGGGAGGAAAGGATTTTTTATTGAAGTTACAGATCCAGGGGAAGTTTCATAATGGTGAAAGAGGCTGGTCACCTTTCACAATCCCAAGCAGAAAGACACACACACACACACACACACACACACACACACACACACACACACACGAGAGAGAGAGAGAGAGAGAGAGAGAGAGAGAGAGAGAGAGAGAGAGAGAGAGAGAGAGAGAGAGAGAGAGAGAGAGAGAGATCACCAACAACACACACACCCAAAAATAGTAAGCTTTGCTGAGCTCAGACTGCTCTTTCTTTGCATATCTATAGATGGAATTCCAGATTCACCCCCAGAAATGCCTTAAGGCTAGAGCCTAGGATTGACCAAGGTGATACCTTTTCCAAACCAGGAGGCTGGAGACAAATTTTTAATAAAACTCTTGAATCTGTTGGGGGACATCCATTCAAACTACTATAATGTACTTCCTTACTCAGGACAGAACAACAATGATGGACAGACAGAAAACATGTGCAACCTTTCAAGTGAAGAGTAAAACCCTTTTTTTTTTCTGACATAAGCTATGATTTTAGCTTATTGCTATGTTTATAAGAATTCACAAGACATTAGTGGCTCTGAAGTTTTCAGTGGTTTGAGCATTAATTAATGCACATTGACCTTAGCTATAAGGGGACATATAAACCTAGTCCTATTTTAATGCAAGCTGGAAGGAGGAACTGGCAAGCTCTATATTTTGAAGCCAATTTATATTTCTTGCTCCTATTTTTTCCCTTTTACATATTTTTACACTCATTGTACTTTGCTTAATTGTTGCAGCAACCCCATTTTGAGGTATTGCTACGTTCACAGGACTCTGAGAGGGGTGCTGTGCTGCCTGCCCACAGTCACATGCCCACATGCTAAGGAGCAGCAATGACAGGCACATGCAGCCCCTGTAACCATGAGTCCAGGCCTCAGCTGCCTGCTGGCTTACTGCACATGAGAATCACACATCCTCCCCAACAAAATTCAGTCTCTCCACCTGATCCTTACCTAAGCTGCCAGTCTCCCAGGATAGAACCTTGGCCACAGAGAAAAAGAAAGGGAATCCTTCTAGCTACTGAACTCCAATTGACCTGAAATTCTAGAGAAAAATGTCAGGGGCAAAGTGTTCAGTAGAGTTGGCTGTCAAAGCCTGGAACAGGTGCCAGGGTCCGACATGAACCAGAGAATCAGCAGCTTTGTGAACGCTTAGCAAGGGTGTCAAGGCTGTAGGCTTCTGACATTCTGTGGCAGACAGTGTCACTAAATTTCTCTGAGGGTATTACAAGACATTAGAGACTTGTCATAAAATAAGCATATTTTAAGTCAAATGAAAGGACTTCGAAAGTAGCTGGACATGCATAATTAAAGAAACAAAGACAGCATGAATGAATTTAATAACAATTGGGCCACATTTTCAAGGGATGGCTATCATGTTTGATATTAAGAATAGTAAAATGTCTTCTGCTTCAATGTCATTCTTTAGAACATGCCATTAAATTAATTTAAGCACAAAAATCAAAATAATGCCTTCCCTCCTATTATTCTCTTTTACTTGAAGCACTTAATGTATCATGAAAGGAAAAAGATGTAACTGCTTTAATGTTCATTTTTGTATCTCCTCTGAATCAATTGAAATACTTGACCCAGGATACTTACAAAGTAAAGGAGTTTATTTTGGCTCATGGTTAAAGTCCAAGACTGGGAGATTAGGCAGGTGGATTGGTTTGGGACCCTGTAGAGAGTGAAACATTATAAAAGGAGTTTGTTGAATGAGTGTTAAATTCCAGAATCGGTAGTAAGGGAGGAGAGAGAGAGAGAGAGAGAGAGAGAGAGAGAGAGAGAGAGAGAGAGAGAGAGAGAGAGAGAGAGAGAGAGAGAGAGAGAGCATGAGTAGGGGCCGACTATCCTTGTGAATGTTATGCACTATTGCCTTAAAGGATATGTTTCAAGGATTTAAGGACCTTCTCCTAAGCTGTGCCTCTTAAAGTCCACATCACTTTTAAATAGTGTAAATAGAACAAACCTGGAGACCAAAATTTTAACACATGAGCCTTTGGGGGATACTCATTCAAACCATCTGAGTCAATATTTTTGTGTCTTTTTTCTTTTCTTTTTTTATTAAGTAGAAACTTTGTAGAAAAATCATGTGATGATTCTCCCATCCCCGAATGCCCCCATTCTACTGAGGACCCTCCTCAGTGGGATTGCTGGTATTCATCATGAGGTTGTGGGTTATGAGTTATGAGTTTTGAGCAGTCAGTCACTGGGCAAGGGGGGCAGTGCCTCTGGATATTCCCACCCACCTTGGCTCATAAAATCTTTCTGCCCCTTTTCTGAAAAATTCCCTGAGCCTTGGTGGGTGTGTTTTAAATCTACTACAATGTTGAGCTCTTCTGGATTTCTGCTTTGGTGTGTTTTGAGTATCCTCAGTGTCTGTCTCCATCACCCTGGTGCAGGTTGTCAGGCTCACTGTGGAAGCAGCACTCTTGCTCATCTCACCAATTCCTCTGTGGTTTCACCTGAGCTCTAGCTGATGTTTGAGGGGTGGTTCATCTGCTGCCAGAGAGTCTGCTATCTTTTTAGATCTTGATGCCTTCTGAAAAAGAAAAAAGGAGTGGTTCAGCCATGGCTAGCATAGTAAGGTAAGCTTACATAGGCATATGGTAAATACTCAGTATGCACCTATTGAACTAATATGGTTCACCCATATTATTTACTACTTTGTTTGATCTCAGTAAATATATTGTAGTCTCTGATTCTTCATTTGTAAGTGGATACAATGATATAATTTACTTTAAAACACTTCTATGATTAGTAAAACCATACTAACCTCTTAAAATAAAATACACTCTCAACATGGGTTTTGTTCCCCATTACATTTATGATCCCAGGATACTGAATGATACTTACTCGCTCATTGTTTTTACTAAAGTAAAATAATCAAGAAGAGGAGCCATGGAAGATCGGACTAAAAAGAAAAGAGGGGAAAAGGTTTGGGAAGTAGTATTAACGAGTTTTAGCAAGGATATGACATTAATAAAGAACAATTAACAAAAGGAAACATAAGAAAAAAATCAAACAGCAGCTCAGAAGCAGCCTATACTGGCCTGAGAACATGGAAGGAACAGAAAGAGAGTTTAATTTGGGATTGGTTTTGATTTTAATTTTTCCTAAACCTTTGCTCAGTGCTAGGCTTTTAGAAGTCAGCCTAGATCTAGCTAGTTCAGGAGAACTGCATGCACCTTAACCTCCCTTCAAGAACATATTATTACTTGGGCTGGAGAGCTTGATCCACAGTTAAAGAATATATTATTACTTATCCATGTCTGTTCCCCACAATTAGGCATTCTCCAGTTCTTTGCCTCTGGCCCCCACCTTGCTCTAGGACATCCTCAGTCAAATGGGTTTCAATGGTCATTGACATCCATTAACCTCCATTTTCATCCACATTTACATCCATATTTACCTCCATTTCTGAACACAGAAATTGTGTTGGTGGATGTCACGAGTGTCCTGTGCCCTTCTCTGCCTCTCATTGTTGCACTTACCTCTCAGCTCTCAGCTCTCCACTTCATCCTCAATGACCTGTCCAATATAATCAGCCCTGTGCTGGAACCTCTGCTCCACACATAACAGGGCTTTGATATTTGTAACTATCTTGTCAATTTACCCAACTTTTGGCCTTTGAGACATTGTGCAAAATGAGATTTAAGGTTGTTCCTCACTTGTTGCTTTATTTTACAGATTAAGAAAAACATTTTTTTAAGATTATTTCAAGTGCTAATTGTTGCAGATAGAACAAAAAATAAAAGTAGACATCTCAGCCTCATGAAGCTTGCTGAAGTTGTAACATCAACCACATACATAACAATAAATAAAAATTTGCAATTATACCAAGCATTCATTACAAATTGTCATCTTCTTTTTATATTTTAAGTACCAAATTGTATACAAACTGTATACATATTTGCCTGCCAAATATATATACAATTAATAATTTCTTGCATCTAAATTGGTTTTATGCTGCTATTTAAAGATGTGCGTATTTTGGATTTGAATGTGAAAAGTGCATAAAGCTTGATGATAGATTAGATTCATTAATTGAGAATGCATTTATTTGATACCTGATACATTCCAAGCCATTCATAACCACTAACGTGTAGGATGAAACAGGAAGGCCTGGCATAAAATATTAAGAACCACAAACATTTGAAGGGAAAGAACAGGCAGAGAACTGCGTTGTTCACATGGAGAAAAGAGGGCTTTCTAGAAATGAACAGAGTGCACCAAATACTGTAGGAAAAAATCAAGGCATGACCTGAGATCTTCAACACACTGAGAAACATGGAATTCTTTGATCAAAAAGGGCATGAATATCAACTAAGTGAAGTATAGTCAGACCTCTGTGTTCATGTTTCTATAGCCACTGATTTGATCAACTGTAGGTGGAAGATATCTTGTAATGTATATGCACTGAACATGAACAAACTTTTCTCTTGCCATTACTCCCTGAATAATAGAGTATAACAACTATTTGAATAGCATTTACATTGCATTAACTATTATAATCTCATGATAACTTAAAGTATATGAAATATATATAATTTATATGCAAATATGATACCATTTTATGCAGTACTTGAGCACCTGAAGATTCACAGAAGTTACTGGAGTCAACTCCCAGTAGACATATAGGGACAGTCATGTTAGAATATAGAATCATTCTGAAAAATAATACATTTTTGTCTCATCACGAAAAGATACATTGGGTGATATCTAGATGATCATTTCTAATATGACAGGAGTTAAAAAATAAAATAAAAATTGACCCTTAACATTTACAACCTTTTTCATAGCCAGAAGTGTAACTTACAACATTTTTATAATGTTCACAGTGGTCTATCCTCACTGTTATGCTTCCTCACTGATATTCTTCCCTTCTGCTAAGAACAAGGAGATATAATGAGGAAAAGAAAAGCAGTGGTTATGAATACCTCCTCTGAGAAATTTTCATTTACAAGGGAACAAGATGATAGAGACACAGGGAGAATCAAAGAATCTTTTCATTCCTATGAGATCTTAGAACACTTTAGGCACTGAGAGATGGATGGATGGAAATTAATGATGCAGAGATCTTCTAGTGTTTCTATCTCTATCTCCTATCTTCAACCTCTTTTTTTTCTGGTAACTACTATTAGAAATCATTTCTATCTGGTCTCTTTTCTAAAAAAGGCATACTTCTCAGAACAGTAATGTGATGGTTAATTTTGGTTGTCAACTTGACAGGATTTACAATCACCATGGAATCAAATCTCTAGAGACGTTTGTGAGGGATTTTATAGATTAGGTTAATTGAGATGGGTGACAACATTTCATGGGCTTGAATCCTAGACTGAATAAGAGGGAGAAAGGTGGATGATTACCAGCATTAATCATTACTCTCTGCTTCTTGAGTCCTAACTCAATGTGACCGGCTCTTCCATGCTTCTGTCACCATGCTTTCCCCACGATCATGGGCTGCATCCTCTAGAAATGTGGCCAAAATAAATCCTTGTCTCTTTGAAACGCTATAGGACTTCCATTCTTGTTGCTAGTACAAAACATTCAACCATCAGCAGCTGATGGAAGGGTTCATGTTGGCTTATAGTCTCAAGGGGACGTTTTATCATGGCAGAGCAGATAGGACATCATATCTTGTCACAGCAACGGAGAAGAAGCAGGAAGAGTGAGCTCTTGAACACCTAGTGAGCTAGACTTATCAACTTCAAGGTCTGCCCCTAATGACACACCTCCTCAAGCAAGGCTCCATTTCTCAAAGGCTCTGCAACCTCCAAAATTGCCACCAGCTGGGGATCACATATTCAAAACACATGAGCCTATGGGGGTACTTTACATTCAAACAATCATAGATGCTTTTGTCAGGTATTTGTCACAGCAATGAGAAAAGTAACTAGTAATTACTAGTTAATTTACTCGTCTGTTATTAACAAGTAATTTACACTACAATCTCCATCTTCTCACAATCATATCCACTTGCTTAATGCAATGTCCATTAGTTTTAGCCCCTCAGAGCACTGGAATTAATTGTTGCTAAAGCTAATGGATTTTTTTTTGTTTTACATAATAGCTTAGTATTTTCATCTTTCTTCCTCAAAAACACACCTGGCTCTCACTTCTGTGGTTTGCCTATTCAGTCTGCTTCAAAGGATTTTTCCTATTTAAATCTGTATTCTTCAGATTCTACTTTCTCATTTCCCATATTCTCCATGGGTGGAAAATGCCTTCAAGAAACCTCATTAGCTGGTGGCTCTTATATATATATATATATATATATATATATATATATATATATATATATATATATATATATATATATATATATATATATATATATATTTTTTTTTTTTTTCAGGTCAAACATTTTCCCCAAGATAATCCCCTGGTCTGTTCAAGCAGTTGTGATAGAATGCTATAGAATTCATGGCTCTGAAAAGCAACTTATTTTTACACACTTCTGGAAGACAGGAAGTACAAGATAAATATCTTCATATTTGGTGTCTGGTGAGAGCTCACTTCCTTGTGCATAGGTTTGATCTTTTCCCTGCATTTCTTATGATGGAAGAGGAAAATAGTGCCTTCTTGGGTCTCCTTTTTAATGCCCCTGATTTCACTTATGAGGGTTCTTCTCTCATAACCTAATTATTTTCCCAAAGCCCATCCTCTCTATTCCATTATGTGAGAAATTATGCTTCAATTTGAGGGAATCACAAGCATTGTTTTTATACCAGATACGGGCACATGCATTTATTCCTACTCTGTTTTGATTTCAGGTATTTCAAGTTAACATAGAGGAGACAAATACTTTGTTTTTCCTTTCATTGTATACTTTCTCCTCTATTCCCTATTTCAAAGAATGACACCAGAACTTAAAACATCTAATCAGAAATACAGGCACTTTAGGTGGCATATTTGTAATCCATCACAAAGTCTTGTGAAGCCAATTTCTCTATCTTTATTAAAATTGTCTATTCCTCTTTACTCAGAAGTAAAAGGCAGAAAACAACAGTTATGACTTATCATTCTGGGTCATTCCCTTTTGTTCCGGGCTATCAGAGTGAAGCAGCTTATCCATATTTCCTGGTGTACTCCCAGCTACCTGCTTTCCAAAATGAAGGAGGTTAACAGTACAGAAAAAAGAAAATGTTATCTAGATTGTAATATATTCAAAGTAGGTGATAACATACAGTGAAATTCATAAAACTTTGTAGTGATGGCGAACCAAAGAAACCATAGTATACTTTATTTTAATATGGGGTTAATGAGATTTTGCATGTCAAGAACAGATATAAGGACTTGGAAAAATATTTTAGCAGATGGTTAGAGATTAAGAGAGCTTGAATTACGACAGTGGTAAGAGGATCTTTGGATTCATATGAAAGAAAATTTCCTCTCTTATATTTATGTACTTACTAAATTACACAGAGCTTTAAAATATACTTTTAATTTCTGAAAAAAATATTTCAGAAATATTTTTACTAGTTTATTAAGAAATGAATAAATCATGTCATCTTATCTGATTAGCAAGATTCCTTCCCTTTCCCCACACACATACATTTGGTTTAATATATTTTAATTTTATCAAGAAAATCACAGATAGTATTTGGAAAACCACAGCTACCTTGTAGACTTTTAAGGTGCCTCAAAGATATATCAAGTAAATTATCAGAAAATATAACGGTATTTTTTCTCAGTATGAGTAAGAATTTATTAGTTTCAAAAAGTGTATAGCTGTTTTTGAATAGTAAGTCCTACTATATAGGACTAAACAAAATAGAGCCTGATTGGAGATCTAAAATAAATATCGAGGTAAGAGACATAGTGAGATGGAAATTACTACAAGAATTGAAGGGAACGATGAGTCTGGGTAGACCAATATGAAAGAACAGAGAAAATTCCACTGTTTGAGGGAATGACTCTGAGCCAGAGTATTGGTAATATGTAGAGAAAAGGTTACCTCTCATCTCCTGGTCTTGTATCTGGACTTTCAGAGAATTTCATTCTTAGCAATTATTGGATATAATCCAAAAATTATTAGATATATTCCCTCATAGGTACCTCATAGAACTCAAAAAGGGTACCCTGTCAGTCCCTATTGAGACCTGTTAAAATTTCTGGAGCTCAGGATAAAAACTTCCAGTGGAGTGCTCCAAGTCAGCCCAGGGTGTTGTTAGTCAGCCCACACTGACTCCTGGTACACAAGAATCCAGAACAATTTATAATTTCCTACTATTGTATCAGGTTACTGGGACAGTACACCCAACCAAAGGCAGTTCTGAGGAAAATGTTTGTCTTACAGTCTCCAGGTAACTCTTCATGATGGTAGAAAAGATGGGAGAACAGAGACCATCACTTTTTGCCACAGCAGCTGGCAGAAAGGAGCAAGAAAATAGTTGAACTCTGACAAGGAGGAAGCTGGGCTTTAATATTCTAAAGCACACCCCTACCAAAACACCTACTTTAGCAAGGCTCCGCTTCCCAAATTCCTACCAGCTAGGGACCAAGCATTGAAAACACATGAATTTATTTGGGCATATGGTTCAAACCACCATCCCTAACCCTCTAGAGTACATGGGTATAAGGAGGTTGTGAACTTGATATGTACAGAGAAGAGGTCTAGGATCATCTTGAGAGACTGACACTAGAAACAAAAGGGATAAATCTTAGTAAATAGCCATTAGAATGACTGCTTTGTTAAGCTAAGCATACATTCAATCAATCTTCCTGCCCCACATTAGCATAGAAAGTCAGGCAGGAAAGATAAGACCCACCCTTCCTATTTCTGGTTTCTTTTAATATGTGATTTAATTCCATGGAGTAATGGTGTGAAATGTATCAAGAGAGTTAATCCTGGGTAAAAATAATCCATTGGTCTAAATCAACTCATAGATTGAGTAACTAACTGCAAGAAAAGATCTAGTGATTTTAGGATTTGTGCTCATCTTCCTTGAGTGAGATGTCTTCCTACACCCATGATTTTAAATGTTCAGTATCCAAATAACACCTGCATCTTATTAAATGTATAGGTGTGCAGTCTTCATTCCTGGTTTATTAAAGAGACTGAGCATTGTGACTGCATATGCACATAAGAGCTCTACAGATTGATCTGATATAAAGTCAGAACCGAGATTTACAGGCTTCTTTCCCCAAGAGGATTTTAAGCATTCTTTAACTGGTGATGGGTGCTTTGTGTTATTACCTTCAAAGCCCTGGTTCAGTAAATGTGAGTTCTTTATTCTTAACACCATTTAGGCAATTTTAAGTATCAAAGACTCATGGACCTTATTGGACTTTATTTCCCCTCTGACCCTGTTATGAGCTTTTAGCCTATCAAATGGCAGGATAGCATGGATTTCACTTGATGCTTTTCTGTGCATGAGGATTCCCTGGGATAGACAGGACTGATGCTGAAGCGTATTTAGAAAGAATGTGGGAGCAATCTGTAGCACTGCTAGTGAGGAAAAAAGATTGTTCCAGAACTATTCCAGGAGAAGGGGGCTGTGAGTCTGCTGTGCTCAGTGATCACTGACTAGAAGTTACTGGGCCAGATTTGCCAGCAGAGTTCAAAATCATACACTTGAGTCAGGTTTGTAAAGATTATGTTTATTTTTATTTATTTCAAATTTTTGTCTGCATTTGTGTGTATGTATGGGCACACCAGGGTCTCTTGATGCTGCAAACAAATACCTGGTGTATGAACCACTTTGGGTTTGGCATTACATGGGTGGTAGAGAACTGAACCCAGCTGGCAGGCTTTGCAAGCAAGCACAAATGCCTTTAACCATTAAGCCATATCCTCAGCCCTGTGAAGATGGTTAAAAATAAAGAGATCAACATTTATAATGAGCTATATTTATAGGGAAAAGTGCTTGTAAGAGTTTAATAGTTTCTAAAAGATGCTAAGATAATTTACTAACTTGAAAAATATTTTAAAAAATGACAAAAGAAGTCTTCTATAATATAATACAAAGCATCAAAAAGTATACAGATCAGGATTGGCAAAGGTGTGGTGAAATAAACGTGGTATTCTTTATTACAATGTAAACTGGTTCACCAACTTTCCTATCATATTATGACTCTATCAAAGGATTAATTAGGTCAACTTCCTCTGGATCCAACAGTCTCCAGAAATGCCAGCTCAGGTACAACCAAAGCTATGTGTATAACCTCATTCTTTATCCATCTCTTTCTTAATCCAATCACTGTGAAAATCAAGGCTACTCATTACATGTCTACCCCTTGTCAAGTTGATAACCAAACATAACTCCTTAAACCAGAATATTTCACCCCTACCTCCCTAAGAAAGGTCACATCTGTCTTACAGTACAAAATTCATTAGTCTATTTCTTAAGAATCATTATAATCTTAACAGTCCCAACACTCTACAAAAGCTTGGTTCAAAGTCTCCTAAGATTCATGCTGATCTTAGATGTAAGCTTCTATAAAATAAATTTTAAAAAGTTACATATGATTAACATAGAGTGGCACACAGTAAACATTCCCATTCCAAAAGGGAAGAGGGGAAGAATAGGAACTGAGGACTGGTCCAAAGCAAGACCAAACACAGCAAGGCACCCACATTAAATCCCACAGCTTCACGTCTGTATCTGGGCACGTGGTATCATGATCTTAATTCCAAATGGCTAGGCAGGCCCACCTACAGTAACTTTGCTCTTTATAGTCAACATAGCCTTTCTCCTGGACTGCTTCCAACTTGATCCACAGACATTCTATGTTTCTGCTACCTCCAACATCCTGGGATCTCTTGTGACTGAGAATTTGCCCTCACAGCTCCATGTATTGCCTTCTTAGGGCCTCTCTGTGGAGTGTCTGACCTTGCTACATATTGCCTGGCCTCCTGGGCCATCCTTTGAAAACTTGGCACAAGCTTGCATGCACTCAGCAAGTCTGATGAATGGTCAATGTCAAGATCTGCTGCATAGTCACCCAGTATCCCGGCCATCATGGCCCAGAGCTAGTGGCCTATGAACACCTAGTCATCTAAATCTGGGCAACACCTAGGTGGCCCAGTGTGAGCATGGTGTCCTGGAGACACTGTTCTCAAATGAAAGACTTTCAAATCCTTTGGTAATTTTCCACCTTAATCCTGTAATGGGTGGGATAGGGCCAATTCCTGAGATGACCTCAAACCTGCTATTGTTCAATGCAAAGTGCTTGGCTTCTCCATAATGGCACTCATTTCTAACAAACAACCACACTCCTTTACTCTCATCTTTCAAATCTCTCTGTTTCTGTCCAATACGGACATATTTTCAAACCATTCTGCTCTACTCTTGCTTCTTACCCTCTCCATACTTCCTAAACACAGCCAGAACTAACCATGCTACAACCCAAATGCAATGCTGTGAAGTTCCCTCCACCAAATTCATTAGTCCATCTTTGAACTCAACTTCCAAGATTCCTCCACCAAATTCTTGAACTCAACTTCTCACAAAGCTTTCAGCACAGGCACAAAAGGTTGACAAATTCTTTGTTAGAAAGCATCACGAATGGTCACTAGTCGAGTTCCATGTGAAGTCCTGCAACCATGCAAAACCTCATGAGCACAGTGTTTACTGCCCACATGTCTGTTAGCGTTCTGGCCTTCTGAGCTCTCACCAAAACCACCCATTATGATCTCTTTGCAGCATTGCAGCATTTGAGGTTCATCTACCATGTTTTTTTTTTTTTTAAATTAATCCAATTGTTTTTGTAACCAACTCCAATGATAATCAATTTTGTAGTAAGGTTCATTCACACCAATAACTCCACTTCTCTCAAATTAAAAATAAGTACTCAGAAATTTAATTTTCTGTGTTAGCTTTTAATCACTGTGACCAAAATACTTGACAGAAACCTCCAGAGACAGGAAGAATCTATTTAGACTTACTGTTTCAGTTTCAGAGATGTCTGTCCGACATGGCAAAGCACCTGTCTGTGGCAGAGCCCATCAGCTGACATTATGGTAACCACGCAGAAGAGAAAAGAACAAAGAAGGTCAGAGGGAGAAACGCCCCAGTAGTATGCCACTAGTGACCCGCTTCTTCCAACCAATGGAACTCCACCACTTAACTTTCACCACCTCCCCATTATACTATCATATTATCAATTCATTAAGGAATTAATCAACTTGTTAGACCAGAGCCTTTATGAGTTAATTATCTCCAGAAACAGCATGACAGATATATCCAGAGATGTTTTCCCAAATCTCCCAGGTGTTTCTTAATCCAATGAAATTGGCAGTCAAGATTAAATATCTGGGGCTAGGAAGATGACTTAGTGGTTAAATGTGCTTGCTTGCAATGTCTGCTGGCCAGGTTTAAGTCTCCAGCACCCACATGAAGCCAGACACAAAATGATCCATGCGGTGCAGCTGCAAGAGACCTTGGAACACCCATACACACACATGCAAATACTTGAAAACAAAATTAATTTTAAACCGTGAAAAATAAAGAACGTCTATCTTACTTTTTTGTTTTTGTGTTTTGAAATAGAGTCTCACTGTAGCCCAAGCTAACCTGGAACTCACTCCATAGTCCTAGCCTGGCCATAAACGCAGTGATCCTCCTACCTCAGCCTCCCAAGTGCTGATATTAAAGGTGTGCACCACCACACCCAGCCTTTCTCACTAACATCAATGACATCCTATAGCATTTTATCAGTCTGTATTCAGCTAATATAGTAATAACTAATAATCATAGTTATTAATGATACAATAATAATTATTAATGATACAGTAATTAATGATACAATAATAATTAATTTCAAATGAAATGCCACACCTGTTACTTTTATCTGCATCACTTTTAAAGAAAATATCTCTTAGATTAGTTTTATCAAGACTAATTACCCT